>CAEGAD010024655.1:0-37873 GCA_903067055.1 Poeciliopsis paucimaculata
GTATATACCACCATGCGTGTTTTTTTTTTTGGGGTGTTATTTTTTTTTTTTTTTTTTTTTTTTTTTTTTTTTTTTTTAAACCTTACCAAATGTTTTCTTCAGTGTGTTTTATCATTTCACTAGAGTAACAGATTTATCAGCCATACCTAATTTCAGACAATAATTACTCCTTATTTAGAATGAGCTAAATAGGAAAGAATTTAAAACAATTCCACCCTGTTTGTACTGCATTGTTGATAAATAAAAACACTGCAATCTGCCAAAAGTACGAAACCAGAGCTGTTACTGAGATGATTATGCACAGATGTTTGGAAAACTAACACTACTAATGTTTGCTCCTTCTCCCAGCTTTAAAATTTAAATTCCAACCAAAATTGTTTCAACAAAATTTGTTCACTTGCGTCTCATTTTGAATATCATGTCGCTCCTAATGAACTAAACTACTGAAAACAAACCAGGTCCTAACTGAAAGGTTTTAAATGGAAAAAACTTAAGACTCGGCAAATGTATTATTTTTTTTACTTTATTATTCAAATAGTCAAAACATTGTTGTTTTAAATAGTTAAAACACTGTATAATAATTTGTATAAACACCTGATAATTGAACATGAATGTGGACAAGTTTTATGAGAAACAAAATCACAAATATGACCTGATTTGGCAGTAAAGCATAAAATATGACTTAAGGAGCGTTAGATATTTCACATGTATTCTAACAACTTGAAACCCTTTCCCCCCAGACAATCATGTATATCAACTGCCTCAAGATGAATCATCACAGTTTTGCAGCAGGTTAACTAGCTTTAGCGGTCTAAATATGTTAACAAGCCTAAATTTTTGATTTTTATAAAAATCTTTCTCAACCTCAAATCTTACTAAAACTTTTAACTTTTACTAATGATGTATGTATTCTTAATGAAATTTGCACTAACATGTGGGCTAACTGTTCTCTCTTGAACGCTGCACACAAAATGAGAATAGCCAACGGCTAACTGAACATCTTTTTCTTACACTCCAGTCTAAACGGAACACAAAAATATATTTTGCGTGTAAGATAATCATCTGTGAATATTGTTTAAGCAGGTTGATAAAAATGAGGGATGCTTAATCTACTGTAAATATAAAGGTTATACAATAGCTATTATAATAGCAATATAACTACAGTGGACTCTCATTATTAATAGAGAACAAGTCAAAATTGTAATATTCCAGTTGGATGAAATTGTTCTGCATTGTTTTCATGACATGCTGAGCATCATTTCCGAAGAAGGACATATAAGGCGATAGAATCTTCTATTCATTAAGAAGAATAGAAGACTGAAGAAATGACCATCTGGCTGGAAGCGGAAGATTAAACTGTATAATTGAGAGCAGATGAGCCTCAAAAAGAGAAGGGGTTAACCGAAACTGCTGGGACTAAATATGAACTGAATTAACTTAATGTTATTTAATCACAAGAAAAACAAAAACTTGGAATCTCTGAGGCACCAACCCAATCACTTATTGAAACTTTACAGGGCTTTGTGAAAGTTTTAATAGCCCTTGAATTCCACACATTGCCATTGTTAAACCACAGGCCTTGTTGTGGGGAAAAAAAAACCTATTTCCAAGTACTGTTCAGGTAAAATCACTCAATCACATTTATTCATGCATTGTGCACAATACAGAGAGCTCATAAGACAATCAATAATCAAGCCAGTCTGGATGCAAAGCTCATAAAGCTCCCCAAGTTCTCCAAGCTCTGCCAGGCAGAGAAAACATGTTTTTATGCAATTATAAGGAATGAAAAACAAGGGGCAAGACAATCTGGTCCTGACGCAGCTGTGGAAAACAACCTTCCAACCTCGTACATGCAACCCAAATAGTTCTTTTGGTGAGAGTTTACAAACATTTCATATGACATGACTAGCAGATGTGACCTTAATGTAATCTTTACCATGACAGGCCTCGATCTACTTTGTTGGTCTGTTTTGGTCATAAACACAAAGCAGGGAAAGAATCCATAACTCGGTGCTTTCTTTTTATATAAAAGATGGGGTATAAATATCCAGGAATTACTTTGTAGAACTACAAATTAAGGTCTTTGGGTTTGTCTCTACAGGTTTTTCACATCCAGAGACTAGGCTGCCCTTTTTTAAAACTCTCCTTCCTGGACTACCAGTTTAGACAGTTAAGCTGACCTGTAGAGCAGTGGATGGGTGGAGCAGAGGAACTGAGGGTAGCATGACAAAGGAGTTGCAGGTAACAGAACAGGCTTCTGTGGAAGCAATGAAGATCTCCACAAGGAGATCCAAAAGGTAACATCCAGGGACTTTGACGATAAACAGGTGGTCGTGAGGCAGAGGTTGGGTCCAGAAATCCAGAACAGAAGGGATCCATGAAGGGCTTGGCAGAAGGGGTAGATCCGTGGACAGAAAAGGGTCGTAGAAACACTGAAGGCTTGGGAGGAAGGATCTCTACTGGCTCTTGGCTGTCAATAATCTGGCAAGGAGATAGAGGCTGAGAGTTGGTTAAGTAGGGCTGTAATAATACATCACATTATTCTAGCGGCATTTGAAACAATTGCTACTTATTTGGTTTGTGTTCTGTATTTCTGTGTAAAACCATCAAACTTTGGTTCCAAGGTTATCGTATAGAATGTCATTAGGCCAGTATAAACACAATGGTGGCGTGTGTGGTCCTTGGATTGCTTTCACTGAAAGCAAAAGTTCTAGGGGAGTAGAAGAACTCCCCTAGAAGGTGTAGGCAATATCTCCTATTCCAGCTTTTTAGTTTACAACTGCTGCTAGGTGAACTGGTCTGACCGAAAACAATCCAGCTGTAAAAAGTTAATGTTTAAGCCACATTTTTGTTTTACTGTTAGCTCAGGGAAACAAATGGTCCTGCTTATGGATGAAAAAGCCCAGTTTTCCTGTAGATCTGCTTCCAATTTAAATTCCATAAAAAACTTTTCACTGTTAATTAGATCAACTGGCTTTTTCAAAGCAGAGATATGATGTAAAACTCTATGCCTGTAGGTAGACCATGTGCAAAAAGTTTGTGGTTGAATAAACAAACTTCATTCAACCACAAATTTAAGGTTTCAATTTAAATTGAAACCTTAAATTGAAAGGCTTCAATTTAAGGAACTTAGACAATATTTGAACAAAATAAGTCTCCAGAACTGCTTTCTTTGCTCACCTTATTTTCTCAAACAAAAATGCCAAAGTTTTGTTTGATGCAGTTAATATGACTGTTTTTCCTCAAGTTCATCTCATTCCTGTATTTTCAAAGTCTGACTGCACCAACTTTGTAATGCTCTTGTAGATGGAAAGTATCAAGGCATACTGTCCTCAAAGTTTGAAAGTGGAGGCATAAAAGTGTCGGGAAGTTGAGATTTTCCAGCTGAATTCCATTAAACAACTAGAGATTTATTGTTGGCCTGTTTTTTTCTTAATGTTTTTCTGCGAACATTCGTTAGAAATTCAAAGAAAAACAAACAAGTTGAAACTGAATCTGACTACAAACCTTCTGCTCTGCAGGGGCGACCTGAATGTGAATACTGCAGAGTAACTGGAGATGACATTAAGAAGAAAGTGGGTCTCAGCTCCAACCATGGTAGGTCACATTCAGCCTGGTGCCACAGACTGATTGTCTGAATGTTTTATTTTTTTATTTGGGTTCACATATTTTAATCTAATTTTAATTTAGTGTTTATTCATTTCAAACAGACAAAAGGCAAAAACAAGAAAAAATAAAATGCAAAACAAATTGTCATGCCCATTGGGATGCAATTTGACATTATTTGTTGGAAAAGGAATAGGCAGAAGATACAAGATCTTATTATTTCCTGCTCCTCTCATACTCAAAACCTGCAAACATTTAAATCTCCCCACACCAGATAAGTTTACTGTGGATTTTCTCTGGACCTTTTATCTCCATGATGCAATGGTAGCCAGGAATATCGATTTACTGGTGAATGGACATTCTGGACCAAAATGTCACACACAGATGAAAGAAAGGTGATTAGTTTTAATAAAAATGACCAGAAAGTTAATATAAAAAAAACTCCTGTCACTTTCCAAAAGCATATTGCTACTAATTTGTTGTGCTATACCTTCACATTGTCATTGTAATTAAAATAAATAAATAATTTTGCCGTATTATTGATCCTCCCCAGGTTGTATTCCATGGCCTTGCTTGGAGCTGCTTGGGGATGAAAACCCATCAATCTGTGAGCATTACGTCCAAGCACCGGACGATGTGAAGGTCGAGTTCGTACATGAGCCCAACCCTAAATCTGACACCGTCATTGTCTCCTGGAAGCCCAGCCACTACGGTATGTTCACTCACACTCTTCACCTAAAAACACCTTCTGAGGTGTATTGATTGATGAGTCATTTTGGGTAATTTTCTTTCTTGTTCTTCAATAAAAAAGATAAAGCATTTCTCAGCTGGAGGTTTATTTTCAGTCTTATATCATCCTTAGGCTAAGTGCTCATTCAGACTTCTTCTCTGTCAGTCACCATTTTAGTGCTTCATTTGAACAAATCTGCAAAACGTGCCAACTTGGAGAGCTTGTCATAATATCAGCTTGTCATAAAACGGTAGCCCGTCCAGATGAGTAGTAACTTTAAGCTCTTCTAAACAAGAACAGAAGAAAAAGGTTTCCTATAAAACAGGTTTGCTGGATAAAGAAGAGTTGTTAAACTAGGAGGTGACGCAACTCTCTGGCAAACAACAGATTCCTCTTAAATTTCTTAAATGTAAATAAAACAGATAAACAAAGTAAAGGCAATAAGCGCTAAACAAAAAAAAGGACTTTAATTGGGGATTATTTACACATTATGTGTAAAACTAAGAATCTTTTTTTCCCCCTCCAGGGGTTTTTTTGTGGGCTCTAGTGTCCCTCACATGAAAGTAGGTCGACAGGAAAGGGGGAAGACATGCGGCAAATATCACCAGGTCCGGGAATTGAACCCGTGACGGCCGCGTCGAGGACTCGAGGCCTCCAAACATGGGTCGCACTATCCCCTACGTCACCACAGCACGCCTGAGAATCTTCTTTTAATATAAAATGAAATCCTCCTTTTAAAAAGGCTCAACACCAAAATATGTCATAAAAACAACACAAGCTAAACGCTTTTGCACACTTAATAATGGTCAAGAATTTTAATTTCTTCCATCTTTACAGACATCTCTATTGAAGTAACGACTGTCGGTCAGTGTTTTGGTTTTTAGCTTTCATGTTCCTGCAACTGCAACGACATAACACCCTAATCCAGATGTGTTGTTGTGGATATGAATTATCTTGATACACTAAAGATTTCTTGAAAAACAAGAAGTAACCATTTGTCATTTACTCACAGCAGGCAGTGACAGAATCTTGGGTACAACTGAACTGTATTTGTCACACACCTGTGACACAGAGACTGTTTTTTATAGATTGCACACAGTGAATTTCTTATATTTTGAAAATGCAATTTTCTACATTGACAAATAGCAGTACATAGCATTATTCATAATTATGTTTAATAAGGATGTTTTCATGTTGTTTTCTTTTGTGCTTTCTGCAGGAATTGCCTTCTTGCGAGGCTTTCAAGTGTCTGTTCAGGCTTTGGGAGGGACTGTTGTTGCCTGTCAGCTATTGCTCCTCAGCCGTAACGTCTCCCTCTCTGCTGCTCATGCTCAAATGGTATAATAGGCGGCATTCCCTTTGTGCAAACCGTCTAGCTAGTTTGCACAATGAAAGCTCAGACTGATTTATGCAAAAGGCTGCTATACTTTAGCTTTTATAGAAAGAGAAAAGTGGAAGATTTATGACAAATCACTTTTTAAGACTTTTGAGTTTTAATGCATGCTTAGGGACTGATGGGCGACTTGACTGGGAGTTGGAGAAAATCTCTGAGGATAAAACAATGTAAAAGTTTCAGTTTTGAGTTTAAACATTTTTTTTTTCATTTACAATTTTTAAAACTCCACCTGAGCCTCTCCAAAACAATAATATTGTTTTTAGTCAGAAAAAACCATATTGGTGAAATTAAAGACTTACTTTACGCTGAAACCTTCCTGTGCATTTCATTCTTAACCATAAATATCATTCAGTGTTTTCATATTGGCTGGTTTAATTCCCAGTTGTAGCTCATTGATGAGACAAATTTCAAAATTTTAAATCAAATTTTAAAATTTCAGCTGTCACTTTTCTATCTTTCTAGCACCTAGTTTGCTGAGCTAATGCTAGTACCTTGTATATTGACCCTTTGCAACTGCGACAGCTAATTGGGTTGTGGCGCTTTGATGGACGTCGGAAGTGAGGGATGGGTGTATTGACTGTGATTGTTTTTCCAAATTCCTCTTCAAAGCATCAAGCTGGTTTGTGCAACTTTGACTTATTACGCCTAGAAACCTCCCCATGTATTCTCCTTCCTGATGTGTTTGTTGTTTGATTAAATCGCTGACTTTGCTTGAATTCATGCCACATTACTTTTAACACTATATCATAAACAACACTGCCCCTGGAGCAGACTTGAAAGCATACAAAAGTCTAGATGTTGAACAGTTTTTTTGTACATGATGGAGGGTTTTCTAATAATTAGGTACATGACGGTACCTAATCATTAGTAATCATCGTACATGATGGTTACTAATGATCTAACCCTTTGATTGTAACTTACCGATCTCATTTATGAAGCATGTAAACATTAGTCTTCTTCACTGCAAATCTGAGAATACACCAAGAGCTGACATGTCATTACGGTTGATGGCTGCTCTCCATCTCCGTCTTCTTTCATTGTCAACAGGTTTACAATAAAATGAGAAGTTTGGTTTGCATCGTTGTTCAGTCAGCAAAGCCAATAAGATGGGCACAATACACTCATTTCAATATATTTTTTTAAATGAGCTGGATTTAAAAAATATATACTTGTATATTATTTTGACAGTTCTACAAGTCGGACCCATTTCCCGGCCTCTCCTTGGGATCCCAGTATGCCGTTACTGTCATGGCCTTGCCGGTTCCTGAGCAGTGGGACAAGTTTTACCAAAGTTTCTACTTCAGCACACGCTGTAAGAAGCTGCAGGCTTGGTATTCTTTCACAATGTGAAACCTTGACGCACACAGATGAAGACCTAACTAGTTGCTTTGTAGCAACATTTATTGTTTATTTATTATTTATTGTTTAAATCCATTTTAGATTGTATCAGACTTCTCATCTTGTGTGTTCATAAAACTTAGCCCACCATTTTCTATATTGGTATAGTGACAAGTTCTCTGTCTTTCCAGCATGTGCAGAGAAGAATGGTTTGGAGCAGTGTAAGCAAGGTAAGAAACACAAGTTATTGTAACTTGAGAGGAACATTTCCTCTTAATATCAACTCTGCATGTAAGTATTTTGTGAAACGGTTGCAGACTGGTACCCGCGACACATTGAGGTCCAGCAGGACGGCTCCGTCGTCATTGTGACTTTCAACTTGGCTCCACCAATCATGGGGATCAGAAGGTACTTCTGTCTTTGCCGTGGAGACGGAGAAGTGAAATACACAGACATAAATCTGGTGAGTGTGTTTTATTTTTCTTTTCAATTTGTAATAATTTGGCTTTAGTTTTTCCCCAGTTTTAAAGAATGAACACCTTTTCATTCCTAACGCACTTACTTCCCCTTTCACTAAAAATTAACAACAGCACCCCCAAGTGGTCACACGAGGTAAATACTGGAGGCTTTGCAATCGGTGCTTTTCTCAGAGGGGGAAAAATACAGATCCTTTTGGTCACTGATGTTGCGTGACTTGGAGTTTTTTGTAATATTAAATTTTAAAAAAAATTATATGTGAAAAAAGTTTCTGCAGACTTAGATGCCCTGTTTCCACAGGGGATGAAATTACAGAGGCTGTAATTTCATTTCCAGGCTGCCCCCTAGCGTTTAGAATATGCATTTATGTTTGGCTGGACTAAACATTCCTTAGTTATTGCCAGTTTAGTTATGGCAGTTTTCTTGGCTAATTTTATAGAATAAGTGGAGGAAAGTACACCAACATATTTACACTAACAATGCTAGTATATATAGTTGTCCTAATTTGGAAAGATAACATTGCATTGTTTAATTTTAAAACAAAATGCAGTAATTTTGTTTTTTGGAGAGGATGACTTTTTCAACAATTTTACATATTATGGAAGGATTTTTTTTTAAGAATTAGAACAAATAGATTTAGTTTTTTTCAAATATAGGATAGTATTTGTCTTTAAATGTTGCCCCCAAAATGAATAAATATATGTAAAGATAAGATTATTTTTTTTACCTCTCCCTTCCCATTTCTGTTCTTGCGACATCGATGAGACTTGTTGAATTTTTTTTAGCATCCTTCCCCATGACAATCCTCAGATATTCCGGCCCTGTGCATCGTGTTTGGATTAGTTGGTCTGTTTTATTTTGATGTTTTGAATATGTATAATACATGGGGAAAAAAAACGCTGTTGTAATTTTTCTTAGGATTCCTTAGAAAACAAAACCCACCACAGTTTTCAGCTGAGTGACCTTCATGAAGGAACCAACTACACCTGCGAGGTAAGGCTCTCTGCTGATTTTTAACATTTTTAAAAAAATGTATTGTTGTTTTGTTTTTTCAGAAGAGCAGCAGCATTAATACATTTAGAATTTCAGATAACTCCAGGTATTGTTAACAGACAACGGTTTGTACCCTTGCCAGTGTCATGTAATGTATGCCATATTTAGGCTTGATGAAAAACCTCTGTACCCCTAAAGTTTTTTTTTATTTGTTTATTTATTTATTTTTTTAATACTTTTATTACATTAAATCACACTACAAACAGATTTTATTATGAATGGCAGTTTTATAGATTATAAAAAATCTTGCATTTTAGACAAATAAATATATATTTTCAATCATTTCTTTGCACCAAAGAGTTAATAATAAACACATTTTTACTGAGGATCTTTAAATGTGGATACATTTGAAATTTCAAATTGACAATTGTGGCAAAATAATTTTTTTCCCAGTATCCCATCGGGGGCTTTGTAAAATCATTTGTTTGTTTGCATTTTTATGTATTTCTAATTGTGTATAAAAAAACTTCAGTACCAAATGAAAAGTCTGCACACTGCGGGGATTTGTTTCTTTCCGATTAATTCATTAATTGCCAGGCTAATCGTTAGATTAATCAGTAGCGAAAACAACCGCACTAGTCATGTGATCACATGTAAACACACAGCAAAACCCTGTGTGTCAATTTTGAATTTATAGTGGGAAGAATCAGACTGATCGCTGCTCCTGTTTTCAGATTTTGAAACCTGAAATGAACTTTATTGCTAAACTTTCTTGCTTCTGTCACAGATTGCTGCTAAGGAAGTAGACGCAGTAAGAAAGCGCTTCAAGATTTCTGTCCAGAAAGGTATGGAAGGTTTTAAGGATGCTCCAATTCTAAATTGTCAGATGTACCCAGACTCTTGGAGTTTTAATAAGGCAGAGTGATGAAGTATTACCAAGTCAGTATGTGGGAATCATAAGGCCCACACTTAAAAAAGCAGGTTGATGCGCAACATTTTACATCTCTTTGTAAGTATGTTTAATATTGTATTATTGTCACAATTTTTTAATCTGGGTATGTAAATTTTTTAGATCAATTGTGTATACAAAAATATCTAAAATTACATTAGTTGTGCTTATTAAGGCTAATCAGTGCAAATAATTTACTGACTAAGGTACCATTTTATTGATTGTAAAACGGTACCTTAGTTTTCTTAATAAGAGGGGAGTTAATCCTGTAAAATATACATTCATTTAAACGAGTCTCACTTTCACTTTTAATGACTTTTTTATTATTCTTCTTTTAAAGTTTGAACTGTCTTTGAGTAAAATGTTTTTAGAAAACATGGACATTAACTTCCCCATTTAAACTTCCTCCATCACCAGAGATCCTTCCCTCTACTCCTCCATCCTTGGCTGTGGTGTTAGCTGTGTGTCTGCCTGTGTTGGCTGTTTTTGGAGTCCTATTTGCTGCTCTCATGTGTTGGAGGTCGAAGGTGTACAAGAAGAAACTCGATGCAAACCCAGGTGCAAATTCATGCTAGCTAAACCATGCAAAAACACACTTTGGCTTGACACAAATGTGTAACATGTTATTTTTGTTTGTATCCAGAAATCGATACCGTGTATGAAGAGAAAGACACCCTGAAAGAACCTGTGGTGTTGTCTGGAAACAAAACGACCCCTCCGCGTCTACTGATATGCTACAGTTGCTATGACGGGGCGGCTCACGTCAAAGCCGTCATGCAGTTGGGAGCCTTCATACAGCAGCACATGGCGACCCGGGTAACCTTTGCACACACACGCATACATGCGCACACACAAATCCAAGTGCTTAGATTCAGATGTTTTTCAGATACATTACATTAGGCTGCAGTTGCCACAAAATACATCTTGTATTAACTTGCTCTGTGTACTTTTCAGTAATGTTGTATTTCTTCTTGTTAGATATGGATATTTTGCTAGTTGCTATGGTTTGTTTCTTTCTCTCTTTCTGCAGGTGTAGAAGCAGATTTCTAGGCTGTTGGCTTCTTTCTCTCCTTTGCTCTCATCTCCTTTTTTAAACATTTTCTGCACTTTGCTCCCCTACTTTTTTCCCCCTTTCTTTTTCATTTGAAAGAATCCCAGAGCACTTTCTAAAAGTTTGGTATATGTATCAAGTTGAGCATCATAGCAAAAGCTGTAATGCTCCACTTGTGAAGGTAAATGTGTTGGACCTCACCTTGGCCCTGACAAAACAATTCTTAGTAGGAGTGGGTGATATGGACTTATAATTTTATCACAATATTTTGTGCTACTGTTGTGATAACAATAAAGATTTTGATTTAAAATGTATTCATTACTTATTTGTTAGGTAACTGTATGGCTGTGACTGTATAGCATAGCATTCATAGCATGCCAAACACAAATATTGTTTTTGGAAAACATTCCCATTTGAAACTGGCTTCTTCAGTACGCCACTTACTTAAAAGAGTGAGATTTATATCACTAAGCTTTACAAAGTAACTGCTTTCAATCATATTTTCAAATTTACTAATATTTATTGCCGTTCTCTTGGAGCAAACAGTGGAGAAAATAGCAAAAAAAATATATAATTTCTGATCATACTATCAGTTTTTTTTTTTTTTATTTAACACCAATAGCTGAAATTTATCAAGAGAACAATATATCAAGATTGCTATCTTGATAAGTTTTTCACAATAAATGATAAACAACACGATAAATTCCCATCCCTAATTCTGAGTGTCACACTGTCGAACAGGACATGCTGCAAACATTAAAACATCTCCACTCTTTGAATCTTGTTTGTATTATGAGTAACTTCAGCAAAATGTTGTCTATTTCCTTGTGTGGAAGGATTTACTATGTTCTATTCAGATAAAGATATGACCTCCTAGTGTTTTGGTTAAAAACTTCCGCTACACATTTTGAGTCTTGGATATGCAAAACTGAGAGGCATTTCCTAAAGTAATATTGGTCAAACCCCCAAAAATACACTATAGTTAGAGGTTGCCATGCAACAAAATTTAGAAAAACTTTACTGCTATGACTATTTTTGTGAGGCACTTGAATACGCATGTCTTCACAGGTGTGTCTGGACCTTTGGGACTATCTGAGCATTGCTGAGGAGGGAGTTATGGCCTGGTACTGTCGGCAGATCCGGGAGAGTGACTTTGTTCTGGTGGTCTGTTCTCCGGGACTCAGGCAGAGATACGACCCGGAGGTGACTCACGACGACAGTGTGGATTTAATGTCGAACGCCTGCAGTTGCAAAGCCATCGTCCAACTTATCGGCGAGGAGGTGGGGCAGGCCAAGGTCCGAGGAGAAGACGTGTCTAAATACATGGCGGCTGTTTTCAAGTACTGCAAGGAAACGGACATCCCCACTGAGCTGAGGCTGGCATCTCACTACACGTTACCACACGACCTGCCACTGCTCTTCTCACACCTGCATAAAGTGGCCCTGCACAGACCCGGCAGTTACCTGAAGATAAACAACATCACAGAGGAAGGTTACACCAGCGTCCCAACGGGAGCTGGTCTGCAGCTGGCGATCCAGGAGGCAGGGACGGCACTGAAGGGAAAGCAGCAGCAGATGGAGAAGCTGAACTATGATAGAGTGAATGCTTGAACATAATCACAGTGGGGAAAAATATACATTATCATTTTGTAATAAACAGGTATTATAAAGGCTGTAAATTTACACCAGATCTCAGTAACAACCCAAGAGAGAAGTTCAAGGCGTCTCTTAAATGGCAAAGCCAGTTACCATTCAACTGAGGCAGCAGTGGAAGTAATAAATACTGCCACCTGCAGGTGTAAGTTAGAAGTAACTTAAACTCAATGTTTTTGACTTTTTTTTTTTTTGCTGAAAACACAATTATGCATTAGTGTGAAAAAATAGAGGCGATCTGTTGATTCTGCATGAATTTCCATAATCTCAAAATTCCAAAAAACTGGAGGGACTGAGTAATGTTAACTGATGTTTGGCAGATTTTGGATGGTTTCTCGGCTTTCTGTGCCTTCTTGTAGTTTGTTTTCCCGTCATTTCACCTTTTTTTTTTTTTTTACACATAACTAATTTCATGGGTGCATTTATTTTGATTTCCTGTTATGTGGGGAACTCTTGGGTTTTTACTGATACATGGAGTGAATTTCATATCAATAGCCTCATGAGAAACATAGTTACTGAAAACAACTCAATATCTTCCCCACTAATTATTATGCATAAATTATATTCTAGTTGGACCTCAGATACACACAATTTTGCATTATGACTTATGACTTTATGCATGCAGTAACATACAGGAACAAAATATAAGTACTGACACCGCTATGTAAAAACTGTGTAATGTTTTACAAAATGCTGCTATAATTTGAAACACTTTGAAAATAAGTGTTACCTATGGATCTTAAAAGAAGTTTTTTTATATCCCCAGATCAGTGTTTGCAGTGTTTACATTTATGCTTTATTTATCCTTGTGCTAATCTCAAACTGTCCAAGAATGAATGAAAGAATCTATTGTTTCCTTTCCCATTTTGAGAACATTTTCAGTTGAATGGAATGTTTATATATGTAAATTGTAGCATCATCAAAATATTTTTGTAAAACATATATTTTTACTATGTACTAAATTTATAATAAACAATAGTTGGAACCAAGTTTCCAAATGTAACTAATCAAGTTTTGATGCCTATGCTGTGATTCTGTCTGACTGGCTTTTGAAATATAGCAAACAGTGATTTAGTATCAGCAGGCAACAATTCTACATGTCATGCTGAACTGCTTTTATGAGTCATTTAATTGACTAAATAAAATAGCCTGTAGAGGACAGTGGTCATTTGCACTGCGACACTGGACTTTATGGATGACTCTGTGGTGCATTCGGGTTTGCTCGTACACCACAATATGTGCCTAGAAATAACTCAAAACAACTCATCAAAAAAGGTCAGAAAGTCTTAGTTGGTGAATAGCACCTTTAAATGGTTTTACTAAATGACGAAATCTGACCGCAATCCCAGTTAGTTCAGACACACACAAAGAAATCAATTTGATATTAACACTATTCCCCTACATATTCTTGGACGTGAAATGGAAGATAAGGAATGCAAAGTATGAGCAACTATTATGACATTTTTTTTTCCTTTTTAAATGTTTTTTTTTTTTTTTTTTTTTTTTTAGCAAATATGCATAACTTCTTCCTCTTGTCCTTTTTTGTCAGTGTTTCTAATGAATTATCACTATTTAGTACTAGAATGTGAAGAAAGGTAACTGGATAGGATGGAACATTTTACATAACTTGCCAAATTTCTGCTTAAGAAAATTTGTATTTTATAAGAAATGTGGGCTAAAAAAGTTTGTTGATGTCAACAAACTGTCCATACTGTACATCAGAGCTTTTTCAATGAAAACTCCACTCTGATATTGATGCTGACTGTGGCAAAGAGTCAGTTTGGCTTTAGTGTTGATAAAAGTTGAAGGCGGAGGGTGTGAAGAGTTAATCAGATTTGTTCCAGTTGAATAATCTTACAAATAAATATGCATCACTTATCAAAAGCTGAAATTTAGTTTTTATCTAAATTCAAAAATGCTTTATTATACCCAAGAAAATGAAATCTTACTTTACTCATACAATTTTCTTTGAATAGTTGTTCTATATAGATACTGATGGCTGGAAGTTTGAAACACTTTCAGGTTGAAACCATTTAAAAAGCTGGTCTGGTAGAAAATAAAATAAACCCTAATAATTCATACAATTAAAAAGACGTGAGAAAATCATGTAAATATGCGCAGGGATGTTGTTTGTGAAAATTACCATTCGACTTTGGTGATATTTTATGATAACAAAGGTTGAATAAATAATTTTTGAATTTTTCAAAACCTTGATTCAGCCCCTCGTGCACCTGAAAGCACCACAACCTTGCGCCATACCCATAAAACAATGTTTAGAAGCGCAGCTTACGTGACGGCGCGGTAATGCGGAAACACCGGTCGGATCTGGCAACCCGGTTAGCAGCTGGTTCTCCGGTGCTGCTTCATTCAGTCTCTCTCTGACGGGCAGGCAGCGTGGAAACATGGTGCTCGACTTGGACTTGTTTCGGACCGACAAAGGCGGGGATCCTGAAATCATCCGCGAGACTCAGAGGAAAAGGTTTAAGGACGTTACGTTGGTGGATAAACTGGTGGCCGCAGACACGGAGTGGAGAAAATGTAAGAGCGAAAAACAGCGGCGCTGCTTGAGTCATGACAACTAACGTTAGCAGTAAGGCTAATGTTCCTAAGGCTAGCGACGCTCCCACAGAGAAGAGCTCCTTACCAAAGCCAATTTCATGGATGTAAATAGATACAATATCATGAGAAGAGTTTAAATTGTATGCTGCAGCAAAGCAAACAGTTAGAAGCGGAACTAAAACAAGTTTCTGTGGGTTATTCAGAAGGAAGCTAACACTAGCTTAGCTAGTGCAATTATACGACTACAAATAAGCCATATGGTTACCATTCAAAAAGAAATTAAACATTATACATTAAGAGGTTTAATGGTCAACTAAATAAAGAGAAATTAACCTTTTTTTTTCTTTTTTTTTTAAATTAGATAAATGTAAAATTACGTGTAATTCTGAGTAAGCTTGACAGTGTAGAATCTGATGCAATCACCGGCAGCATCAGGTCAACCTCACCCTGCAGAGCAGCTGCTGACTTTCATTTTGGTTCAGCATAACAGATATTTGTATGCATATTATACAATCCCAAATGTAATGTTTAAAAAAATTCTTACTAAAGTCACGAAAGAGTTTGTAGATTACAGATTGTTCCACAATGCACTGACTGACTGATGTCACCTCTGACAGGCCGCTTCACTGCAGACAACCTGAACAAAGCCAAGAACCTCTGCAGCAAGAGCATCGGGGAGAAGATGAAGGTATGGATAATGCAGAACTGGATGTGGTTCCTTGCTAAAGTATTCACATGCTTTGGGTTTTCCCCAAAGTTTTCTGGGTTAAAACGGCAAACTTTAGTTGGTTTCACTGTGGTAAAACGACACAAAAGATTTCTAGTTTCTTTGCGATCGCTCGTATGAAAACAGGAGTCAACACTCAGAACTGAAAAGACTTTTGGATTAGAGGCAAAACAACAACATAAAACACTTCTGCTGAGTGGAGATTTTCAATCATAATTCTGTGTGATTGCAGAAAAAGGAACCAGTAGGGGACGATGAGTCTGTACCAGAGGAAGCCCAGAACCTGGAGGACCTAACAGCTGAAACGCTGTCGGTGGGTGTTACGGACACATCCGCGCATGTTCTCCTCTCTTTTTTTCCACTCCTTCTTACTGTTTTTTTTTTTTGACTCTTCTTGGCTCAGGCGCTGACAGTAACACAGATCAAAAAGGTGCGTTTGCTTGTGGACGAGGCAGTGGAGAAAACCGACCGGGAGAGGATGAAGCTGGAGGCAGAGAGGTTCGAGTATCTGAGGGAGATCGGCAACCTCCTGCATCCATCTGTACCGGTCAGCAATGACGAGGTAGGCAATGGATCACACCAAATGAATCTAGTAGTAATAGTGTTTAAATCTGCTGGTTCATCAGGCTCTTGCATACATTTAGCACATGATGGTACCAACAAAACGAAGTGGAGAATAGATGCCTACCAATTTAAAGAAAATGCACTAAGAGACCCTTCAACATGTAGCAACATAATGAGTGGATCACTGGCTTGATAGACTTGGATGAACAAGATAAGATATTCTAAACTGGCTGAAATGATTAATCATGACGAATCAATTATTGAAATAATCGTCAACTAGAAAATGCTGCAACAAGCCTTATAGAAGATGCACCTGCATCAACAGGTTGTTCCACTCATCCAAAAGGAGAGAGGCCTCTTTCTCTTCATAAAGACACATAAACAAAGCCAACTTTTACTTTTATTTTCAGATGCACCTGCATAAACATGCTACCACACATATCAGCCTTCCCTGTGGTGCGTTGGCTTTGAGTCTTCAAAACACACGCATGCGTACAGATCAAATATTTTCTCAATCGCATTCATACCACTCCTTTACATAGTTGCCAACATACCAAGACTATTTTTGTGGTCAATCTTTTTATTGCCATGAATTTTGGAAGATAATGGAACCATTTAACTATTGAATCTTGATTAAATAAAGGGGTGGGGCCTGTGGTAATATTAGGAGGGTTCACCACACTTAAAACTATTATTTGTTGTATATTGAAGACAGAATCTTAGATTAGTTTGGTTTTAATGGGAAAGATATTTTAAAATGGTAGGATAAGTGTCCATAGAAACTATGTGGTTATAATGGGTGTTAATGGGACCAAGAATGGGTCTTGAAGTGTACACAAAGTACATATCCATATTGTTCCACATACCTTACGATCAAAGGGACAAAGAAAGTTTAAAAAGAACACTAAACAGTCCTGGCCAAGTTTTATAGAATTAACCTTTAATCTCACTGAGTTATCTAGTGAAAAAAGCAGTAAGACGGGATGTAAGCCAATGTGTCTCAAGAGTTAACGGGTGGTGTACTGGAAACATCAGGATATAAAGTTTACAGTACATCACATATTGATTTACTGTAAACAGTAAATCAGTGAAAGCAGATGATACTTTCTAAAAGTGAGCTCCTCTGTGTGTACTGTAAATCAGTGTATATTCTCTGGAGAATGGAGATTCTTACTTTAACTTACTTTTCTTGACTTACATTTTGAAAAAAAAAAAAAAACCTGCCAATATTTCCAAATTCAGATAAAAGATAAAACACAACTTAGCTGTGATATGCTTAGCCTTCCTGTTATCTGCTGACACACCTGCTCTCTCTCTTGTAATGGGGTCGTGCCTCCCATGAAGTCAGCTTAAACTCTTCTCTGAAGAGCTACTGGAAATGGCAAACACTGAGTAGTAATGTATTCACTGAAGAGTTTCTACGCATCAAAAAAGTAGGATTTTTAAGTTTCCAACTTGCTAGGTCACTCCCCATCAGGCTGAAGGTTTTCTGATTTCAGTCAGAGCATCACTACTATAACCTCACTGTTACATTTCTATTGGACAAAATGTAACAGTAGATGGATAGAAACATTAGTTGAACACTTGGTGATTTTGAACTCTTCCCTCAGGATGCAGACAACAAGGTGGAACGTACCTGGGGCGACTGCAGCGTCCAGAAGAAGTACTCCCACGTTGACCTGGTGGTCATGATCGACGGCTTTGACGGAGACAGAGGAGCCGTTGTGGCTGGGAGCAGAGGTTACTTTCTAAAGGTGAGCTCCTCTGTGTACTAAGACAGGATTGCTCTGTTCTTCCTCTACCATAAAAATGTTGTGGCCCCAACTCTGCAGACATAACTCACCAGGAAGAACATTTCTGACCGAAGTCTTAATCCTTCACCTGTACGTTCCGGAAGTACAGGTGCTAATTTTTTGCTCTCCTGTTTTGCTCCCAGGGGCCCCTGGTGTTTCTGGAGCAGGCTCTGATCAACTACGCCTTAAGAATCCTCCACAGCAAGAACTACACCATGCTGTACACGCCGTTCTTCATGAGGAAAGAGGTCATGCAGGAAGTGGCTCAGCTCAGCCAGTTTGACGAGGAACTTTATAAGGTTTGTAAATCTCAACTGAATTCTGTCGTCTGTTGTTTCAGTAGAGATTTCCTGTCCTGCAGGCTGCTCTTAAAGAGGGATTAAATAAACTGTTTAAAATTCAAAAATTAGATAAATGAAATGAAAAATGCATCAAGAGCAATACGTTTTCCATTTATAAAACTACTGTAGTCAGTGCACTACAGTAGCAGTGGTGCCCTCTGGTGGCCATAACTAATAACTGCGTTTTCTACATAAATCAGGAAATTATCAGACAGTAAACTTTTCTTCCAACAGCAGGACAAAAGCAACAAATCCTGCAATTTTTTTCCCCACCTACTCCAACAGGGAAAGCACAATGCATCTTAAATCTGTTGTAATTGTGGTCGACTTCCTGCCTCCCATCCCACATTTCCTCCAGGTGATCGGTAAGAGCAGCGAGAAATCAGATGACAGCTCCATCGATGAGAAGTACCTCATCGCCACCTCGGAGCAGCCAATCGCAGCCTTCCTGAGGGAAGAGTGGCTGAAGCCTGAGGACCTGCCCATGCGCTACGCCGGCTTCTCCACCTGCTTCAGGCAGGAAGTGGGCTCCCACGGCAGGGACACCCGCGGCATCTTCAGGGTTCACCAGTTTGAAAAGGTCAGTGACTAAAATGCAAATTTGTAAGTGTCTGGCAATTCTGCTTTTTCAGGCAATAATTCAATCCAGAAACATTTTTTTTTCCTATTCAAGCCGTCTAGAGATTCTGTTTAAATTATGTGACTGATGAGAGGAAAAGAGAGTGCAAACCAAGGCTGTCCAAAGTGTGATCTGAAGGGTTTTTATTCTTTGAATCTCTAATAATATACAGATTTCATTAAAAAACTGCTTATTGTTGAGCAGATAAAATAAAAAAATAAATCAAATTAAGCTAACTTTTGCATTTTTAATATAATGAATTGTGGCCCAGCAGTATTATAAATTTACTAATTTTGACCCCCAGTCAAATAAATATAATGTTCATTTAAATCAATTCTATAGAGGGACATCATGTTGCTTTAGCACCACGGAAATAATTCCTGCTGAAAAGCAGCAAATAAATTAGGCAAATAAAATTATTTACAACCAGTCGAGAGCACCATCAAAGTTGCTCTCATATTCCATGTAAGTGAAGTTTGGAACATTTGTCAACTCACCTGCATGAAGCAGGTTTGGGTCACCAAGACGTATCCCAGTCACTGAAGACAGTTTAGTAGCGTAACTTAATTTATCACGCTGTGATAAACGGTCAGCGCACTCTGACAGCATGCTTGCTAATGTTAAAAATGGCGGGTAACCATGACAACCAGTGACGATTTAAAGTCCAGCTGACTCGTTTTGCAGTCAAGTTGCATGTGCATCCGTTGTTAAATAAATAATCCCTCTATATGGTTCCACACTGCATCATTTTTCACCAGGTTATGTTTCAAGTTGCTGTATGTAACTTTTATGAAAAATCAAATTTTTTTTTATTTACATATTTGTTGGAACTATCACCATGTCATGGCAGAATGATATGAGACAGATAACCTGGACTGAACTAGGAGTTGCGATTCTCTATAGTTGATTTATTTTTGTTTTTGTCTACATCTGTAGTGATCAGTGGTGTAAAAGTCATGTTCTACATCATGTGAAATGTTACCAGTCTGACTCAGGCTCTCAGACTGATCCTGGTGTCTCTGCGTGCAGATAGAGCAGTTCGTCTACGCCTCCCCTCACGACGGAAAGTCATGGGAGATGTTTGACGAGATGATCGGAACAGCAGAAGAGTTCTACCAGTCACTGGGAATTCCTTATCGCATCGTCAACATCGTCTCCGGTGAGGTCTCCAGCGGTGAGAGCCTGGAGCTGACGCGTCAGTTTCACGGCGTCTCTACTTCATGGTTGTCGTCCTTGCAGGGGCCCTGAACCACGCAGCCAGTAAGAAGCTGGACCTGGAGGCCTGGTTCCCCGGATCGGGGGCTTTCAGAGAGCTGGTCTCCTGCTCCAACTGCACAGACTACCAGGCCAGGCGGCTCCGCATCCGCTACGGACAGACCAAAAAGATGATGGATAAGGTGAGTGTTCCAGTTCAGAACAGTTCACACGGACTGGATTGGTTCACTTAAATTGATTTTTTTTTTTTTTTTTTTTAGGTTTTCCTTCAAGTTTTATAACAACGATAAATTACCGAGATCCTTCTGGTTAGCAAAGAAGAGCAATAATGTCTCCTGTTGCAAATATGTTCAACCAGTTCATGAGTAATTCATATATTAAAAAAAAGCCCTGGGTGTCATCGTATTCCCTCTGTTTTGTCCTTCCTTTTATGCTTTTCTTCCCTTTATGTTCCTTCTTCCTCTCTTCCCTTTGTTCTGTTTCCTTTGCCTCTTTGTGTCATTTTCTCTTGTTTTTCCTCCCTTGGTGTTCCTTCGGTTTTTCTTTTTGTGCTTTTTTCTTTCATTCTTTTTCATGTTTTCTCATTTACTTCATGTTTTTCTTTTTTTTTCCTTTTGTTTGTGCTCTCTTTGGTTTTTGCTTCTCTTTTGTTTTTAGTCTTTCTTTCATTTGTGCCTTTTTTAAACATTCTACATCAGTCTATAGTTTAGATTAACTGAGCTGGTCTAAGGTGTCATATTAATCGAACAATATTATCGTCATGCGTCTATTAAAATATGATGGCATGCATAAAGCTTATGTTTTAAAATGAGGAGAAGCTAAGGGCTTTTTCTCCATTAGCAGCCAACAGATGAGGATCAATTCATTTATAAGAATTTCCTTAAGTTTTGACATTTACTTTCTTACAGATTTTTGTCATAAATGACAAGCAGAATGTGGATGATCACAACTTCCTCCATCAAGACAATTATTTTGCTGGTTTTTATTCATTTTCATTAAAACCAGCTGATTCTATAGTTGTGGTTGTGATTTATTTTAGACATATAGAATTTTTACTTCAGATTTTATTTTCCAGACCATCTGCTATTTTTAAGTTAAGATCAGTAGGTTATATCATGAATGTTGCCTTGGTAACACCAGCGCTCTGAGCAGCCGAGCCTCTTCCAGGTAGAACACAGTGCTGAACACTCGTCTTGCTCTTGTTGCATTCTTGCAGGCAGAGTTTGTGCACATGTTAAACGCGACCATGTGCGCAACGACACGCGTCATGTGCGCCATCCTGGAGAACTACCAGACGGACGAAGGCATCGTCGTTCCAGAGAAGCTCAGGGAGTTTATGCCTCCCGGTAAGACTGGGCATCAACTGGCCACACAGAACATGTCTCTGTTCTGGACGCGGTCTGTGAGTGACTTCTTTTCTTTCTTTTTTTCATTGTCCACCTGCCAGGTTTGACAGAAATTATTAAATTCGTTAAGCCGGCCCCCATCGATCAGGAGATGTCCAAGAAAGCAAAGAAGCAGCAGGATGGAGGGAAGAAAAAGAAGAAGATGGAAGGAGGAGACCAAAACCTCCCCAACGCCATGGAGAGCATGTCTGTCAACGACTCATAGACCCCGTCGGCCTCCACCCACCACCAACCTCATCGCCCCAAACCGATGGAACAGTCTCTCCTGAACTGAGTTAGTTTAGACTAGAAAAGCAGGAAACGGCTATTTTTAATGGTGTTAAACGTGATTTAAGGGAGGCTGTCCTGTTCTATCAGTCTCTGCCTAAACTCAGCAGGAAAAACTTCTCAGAACCATTTGGTGCATTCTGATTCACATCCATATTCACTTTATTCAGTTACTTTCTGTGATCGATTACATTCAGATGAGCCGATAGCATCGATCATATTGGGCAGAGCTAATCATTCGATATGCAGTTTTAACATGTTTGGCAGATGTCATTAAATCTTCTCGGTGTCTGTTGGGCTTTCCTTCCTGTCATCTCATCGCAATCATCATCACTGTCGCTGCTTAACGTCAATTATGTCTGATATTGACATCCCTGTATGGACTTTGATTTAAAAATCAATGTATATGAATGCATATTGATGAAATGGCACTTACTGTACACAATAAATGCAGCAGATATGATTCTTTGGTTACTGATGTTGCCAGAGTGTTATTAGAGGCACATCAAAGGTTACTAAAAAAAAATAATTTTTTAGTAAACATTTCTTATGACAAGAAAATAGTTATTTTCTGCCAAAATCTTTAGTGAAAATGTGGCTGTGCCATAGAAACACCACTTTTAATTAGGAGACATAGAAATTTTGAATTTTGTGCAATTTATCTTAACTTTTGTTATTTGGGGTTGTAATAATGCAACTTGTGCACATCAATCAGAAACAGCACTGATGAAAGTGACAGTAAAAATATTTTCACTTGAGTCATTAATGGTAATGATTGATACATTTTTTTGCTCCATGGGATAAATTTCCAGTATAAGGATATCCAGCTGTGTTTATATAACCAGTCTGATGATTCAATTTGCATCCTAACGGACAGAGATGTCGAATTGGCTCTAAAAGCTTGGACAAAAGTACGATTTTTGCTACTTCAGAAATGTGCTGAAATACTTTATCCGAAATGGAAATGAAATGTTGCAACTCCTATCTGTTGTGGAAATTTTCTTTTGACAAAAAGTGAAAACTGTTTCAAGAACCAGAGAAATCAGTATTTATTCGAAGGTTTTACAGCATTCGAAGTCTCTGCTCACTGATTACAATCAGGAGAAAGAACCTCGAGCAGAACACAACTTACAGCTTTATAGGTAGAGTTGCATTCCATTCACTTACTTTGATAATCTACTTGATTACAGAACAGATAGAAAGCACACGTCTTCTTTCACCAGGAGCCAGGAGATAAAACTAAAGTCCTTCAGAAATCTTTTTTTCTGAGTTCGTGCATCACACAAGGATCTTAATATTGCTGTGCAATGATTCAGCTAATAATCATAGTAACCTTAAATTTTCCCACTACACATCCAAGAATTTTCAGTCTTGGATGGCAATGAATTTGAAGACAGTAGCCATTAGAAAAGGTTAACTGAAACAGCAAAATTTCAAAATAACTTTTCAAAAGTGTTTTTACACCAGCTTGAGGTGATTTTTGGCTTTTCTGAAAAAAAGTTAATATGCTAAAAGGGGAAATGAAATACATTTGCTGAATGAGTTTTGACATGGCAAACTTTCCTACCCACTGCTGGGGTCCAAACCTCCAGCACAGAGGAACCAGTGAACGGTGTTCTACGCTGGGATGGGACCAATGGATCGCCCCCATCCTCTGGAGCGCTGTGCCTTACCACAGGCACGAAACTCTGGAACGTTTCTCTACTTGTTCAGAGGTAAAAAGGTAAGAGCAAAAATCCTTCCAGCTGCACAGCATCCAAAACCAGTGGAAATAATGATCAGAAATACTTAAAAACAAAAAAATATTTATTATAGTATTAGTTTGAATATTTATCATATCGCCAAAGAAACTTTAGGAACAGTTTGTCCCAGATTGATAAAATAAAAAACTGATTTATTAGTTTATTAGTGTTGATGCTGTTGCTAACTGAGGCGTCATTAAAATGGTCAGTAAATCTTCCCAACAGAAGAGCAATAAGGAAGACATGATTGTTACTCATTAACTGCAGCAGACTTTATAACCTCCAGTCTGGACGGCAACAACCTGAACACTAAAGTAAATTCACCAAAGGTAAGATTAAAGCTTTATCTTTTCATTTTGTTTGACAAACTTGTACTTATTTTCATATGTACTTGCTGCTGGTTTCAGGTTCTCATTTGGGAACAAGCCAAAAGATGAGCGACATTTTAGAGGATGAAAGTGATATCTCTTTCACTGTGAAGGTAGTTTTTTTTATTTTTTTATTATGTGTTTAAAAAAATAAGCACAAAAAGCCTCAGCATTGCTGTATATAATACTGTGTAAAACTGAGATAATGAGGTTAATTTAGAGGAAAAGCTTTCTTGAACACCACTTTCTGTTTCTAACCAGTTTCTTGGCCGGGTCGAGGTGGTCCGGCCAAATGGACAGCAGATCCTGGAGGAAGCTGCTCAGAGTCTGAAGGTCAGGAAATCCTGTCACACTGTTTCAGATCGTATCTCCACAAACAGTGTGTGTCTGAACCCTTAACGTCAATCAATCTTTTTATAATCTATTGAGCAAATGTTATTTATTTATTTATTGCTATTTTTAAAGGCTAATGTCTCAAATGTGTTTAAATCTTCAATCCACTTTTCTTTATTTGCTCAACCTTTGAGTTGACATTTTATTTATTCCTCTATCAAGATGCCTGATAGATTCAACTCAGAAAAAGCAGCGAAGAAGAGCAAAGTCCTCATCTTCCTGTCCATGAGCGGGATTGACATTTTGGAATACAAAACCAAGGTATGTGAAAGAAGCATTCTGATTGGCCACTCCAATGTCAGTGAGTACAGCCATGGCCCAAAGTCTGGTAGCTTCAGTTTGTTAGCTGCAACTTCATATTGATTTTAAACTGCTGTGCGAGGCAAAGATGCTAATTGGCTTAATGTTAGAATCGTATTTCACTGTATTTTTGATCAGCTTATCTTATTTCAGTTTGCTAGTACATCTCTAAACATTGTGTAAAAGTGCAGTAAATCTTACCATTCATCTCAGAAAGTGAAATGGTCATTCATACAGAGATTCATAACATTTAGTGCATTTAGTGAAATATTTCAAGCTTTTATTTTTTTGGGGACAATTTTAGTGATTATTGCTTTCAGGTAAAAAAAAAAAAAAAGAAATCAGTGTCTCCTAAAATTAGAATATCACATTAGACCAATAAAAAACAAGCTGTTTGCTAGACCCTATTGGCCCTATGGAGACATTTTGTCTGATTTAACTTCAGACAGTGGAAAAAAACAAAACAAAAACAAATCTATGCATCTTTTTATTCAGTGTATGTAAACTTCTGGTTTTAACTGTACATTCAGTGCCTTAGTTTCAATGTTCTCCTCATGTTTGCTGCCCTCAGTTCCTCCTGTACTCCTGCCCTCTCCCCACCGTCTCCTTCTGTGCCATCCTGCGCGATTCACCCAAAGTCTTTGGCTTTATAGCGCAGCATCCTGCAGCTGACATGTATCACTGCTACCTGTTCCAGAGCCAGAAGCTTGTGAGTATTCCCTCCGTGGTGAACAAGAAAGAACAAGTTAGACAACCTTGGTGGGGATGGAGGGTTTTTTGTGTGTTTATTCTTCCAAATGGAATCATGTTCGAACCTTTTCAGGCTCCTGTCCTGGTGTCAGCTGTCGGCGATGCTTTTCGAGCTTCAAGAAAGGAGCAGAACGTCAGAGGGGGGAGAGACCTGGTGGTGGAGGCACTCAGACACAAGGTTAAGCCAAACTGATTCTTTTGCCTGGGAAAAATTCAGAACCACTTGATGCAAAATTTGATGTTTAATGTGTTTCTGACTGCTGTGTTGAAGCTGTAAGCATGAGCTTTTACATGGGTTTTTCTCATAATGCATGGAGATTGTTACTGTAGGTCAACATAACCTACATGCTATCATCAATATTGTAGCTAGTTTTAGCTTTTACAGGGTGTATATTGAATGAAGTATGTAACCGTAGGGATTTTTACATTGACTGAAAGTTTTCACTTCTTTTCAATAGTTGTTCAATCCATGTTTTGGAGATTTATGCTTTTCCCCCCCCTGCTGCTTCTGCCTATTTCTTTCATTTATGCGAGTCTTCTGCAGCCGACTTGCGACGCTTCTGCAGTTTTCACCAAAAACATTCAGCTTACAGAATTCACACTGGATATGCATTTTTGTTCAAGTTTGCATCTTTGTTTCTTCCTTAGAATAAAGTGCTACAGAGAGAAAACGACGAGCTGAGAAAGAAGCTTGGAGAACACGTCTATGAGTCCCTGTCGTAGTGTCTGGACACACGGATGAAATCAAGGGACAGGTTCATAAAAATATATGCAGTAGACGCAAGTGTGGGTGTGTGGTGATTGTGGTGGTGTGTAAAAAATATGTGCAAATACATATACAGATAAATATACAGAGAACATACCATGACAGATGAGTTAAATTATATTTCATTTGGAAATAAAATATGTTTATGATTTTTTTAGCTTTTGATTTGAAATGAAGGTCCATTTATTTAAGAAAAAGGATTGTGATCATGGCAAAAGGCTATAATTAAAGCTTTTAAGGTGTACTTCTCAAATCTTTTCTTTCCACCTTTATTTGAGCACTTTTACTGCGACCAGTAATATCAAAAACATGATTTTTATAGTTTTATGCTCGTGGATCAACTCAGGTCCTGACTCTTTTGAACTCGTTTTTATTAATTTTACAAATCAATCACAACTAACAAGATGTGTTTTTTTGGCAAGAAAAAGCTAACAGGAAATAAATTATTAATTTGAGAGTTAAAGTTAACAACGTGTTTGGCAGGGTCTGTGTATTTTCCGGCAGTTTGTTTGAAACAAAAAAATGAAAAAACAAAAGCAGACCCATCTTTTCGTTTATTAAACCAAAACAAGAGATTGTATAATTAACTGCTCTGTGTATTTTCAGGCCAGTTTGTTTTTTTGTTTGAAATAAAAAAATGAAAAAAAAGTGCTCAAAACGAAAATGGTAAAATCGGATAACAATTTCAATTTTCATGATTTTGTTTTTGACTCATATGTCCTCTGTGTCCAGCTGACACAGGTCCGTTTCACACAGGGACATTAGTCAGTTTAAGTAATGCTCCCGTAAGAAACAGAGTCTGCCATGTCATCTGGCAGACACCAGACATTGAACATCACCACAAATGCTCCATCCCCATTGTGCAGCATGCTGGTGGCAGCATCATGCTGTGGGGATCTTTCACAGCAGGAGGCCCTGGAGAGCTTGTAATGGCAGACAGTGAAATAAACCACAACTTCAGAGAATATTTCTAAGTCCCGAATCATCCGGCTAAAGCTACACAGAGATGGTTTGAAAACAAACACGATGGATGTTCTAGAATGGCCTAGTAAAAGCTCAGACTTCAATCCCAAAGAGAATTTGTGGTCGATCCCCACACAACCTGACTTTGACTCACTTTCACATGAAGAGGTTTGTTTTGTATTTTATTTGTTAAAAAGCTAATTTTGATGACAATGATTGATTTTTTTAAAGCAATAAATATACTTTTCATAGAAATTACATACCTTTTGACATGCCACATGTAAAAAATCTTAAATTAAAACACGTTTCTTTCCAGACTCCTCTTACGTTTATTTATGATGTTCTGGTGAAGCCTGTCTCATTTTCTACCCAGGATTTCCCCCAGTGTGTTATAAGCCTGGCGGCCCGAGGGCCATTTCAACATGGATTTAGTGAATTCTGGGAGAAGGGATAGTTTAACTGGTCAACCTAAAACGCAATCAGTGATAATTGTATTTTACTGAGATTTTCTGGGGAAAACCCTGTTATCAGAATCAACATTCTTGGCCTGCCAGGGGTATGAATAATTTTGGACGTTGGACGTATTTTACTGATCCATGTTGACAGATCAGTAAAATACAACAAGCATCCAAACTGACGTAAAAACAACCTCATTCAATTACTAGAGCAAATCTATTGGAAACCACAAATAATGTATTTCACAGGACAATATGTTTTTCTTTTTCATTTTCTGCTTCAAATTTGACATATTCAACGTGAATGGCAAAACTAAACACTAGAGGGCCGTAGTGAGCATCCCAATTATCAATAAAACGTAGCCTTATATGCATATGTATATGCAACATATATACATATACATATGCCAGCATATGTATGTGTATATACATATGTAGTCTACATATATATCAACAATAAAGGATGTCTCAGAATAATAAATAAATATACATAACTAGATAATTCAGTAACTTTTTACTGTAAAACATAAAAAGTTACTGATTCTTAAGAACTGGACATTTTGAATGTCGATCAGTTGACATTGAACTAGTTATAACTTTTATATGGTGAATAAAACGCGTAAGGCAGCTCTTCACATAAGTGGCCTAACGCATCACCGCACCACGTAGTTAATAGAAAATACCACAGTACGGCAGGAACCTGAATGCACCAAGGCAGTGTCTGACACAAAAGTTACAGATGGAACAGGACGAAGAGCTGCACACAGGAAACATGGCTGTGTGTGGGTAGCATTCAAATGTTATCGTTAATTTTTAAACAAAGTTAACTAAACTTGTTTTACTAACGTACAGACATTTAAAATCGAAGTTTGAAAAGTTACAGGGCACCACTACTTTGGAAATAGCTGAAGCACTGGATAAATACCGACAGCTCTGCCTCCCCCGGTACTCGGCGCTCTCTTTCGGGACAGAATGGCTCATTTTCATCAGCCTGGAAGCGGCCTGTAGCCTGGAAAGACAACACTGCTCTGCACCGCTCCCACCTCGGTCATGGGGGCGCGCTGGTCTCGGAGCGGCAGCAGCCTGCCGCTTCTCCCGGACACACAGCCAGAGGGCCGGCCAGCAGGACACAGAGAGCCCGATAACGACTCTCTGGACGGGCTGGACAGGCGAGAGGATATCGCTGAGTTTCCGTACGTGGAGTTCACCGGCAGGGACAGCATAACCTGTCCGACATGTCAGGGCACCGGGAGAATTCCTTCAGGTGAGCAGGAGCCGATCAACTAGACGAGACATTACATTTTAGACGCTCCCCCCCATACACGGTAACTGTTTTTATTTTACTTTATTTGACATGCTTAGCTTTTTTTCCCCTCCAGAATTGTCTCGCTATGTAGTTTAACTTCTTTCTTCTTCTTCTTCTTCTTTTTTTTTTTTTTTATCTTAATAGAACAAGTGAACGAGCTGGTGGCTCTGATCCCCTACAGCGACCAAAGGCTGCAGCCACAAAGGACGTGAGTATCACGACTTTAAACCTCTATTTACTCTTTAATTTAATTCCTTAAACATTATTTATACTGAAGAGAGATGCATAAACAGGGAAACACTGCTCTGATTACTCATTAGTATCCAGTATTCCTCCTCCTGTAATTATAAAAGGTTTTACTCAATGTTGGGGTTTTTTCAAGAATAAGACAAAAATAGCCTGATTATTAGTGATGACTTGATGAGGCGTCATGAAGCGTTTGGACCCATAGCAAAGCTGTATCGATACTGTGTCACTGAATACTGACACCTGCTGGACATTAAGAATCCCTACAGGCAACATAGTTGACAGACTGATACAATGAGATTTAAGTCATTGTAATTTATTGTATATTATATATTGTATTATGTCATATCTTCACTTAAATTCAAAATATATTTGATAGTCTTAGATACAGTCAATAAATAATGTGAACATGTACCAAGTGATGAGAATTTAAGTGAATGTGTTTGGAATGAAGACACTTCTGGACTGGGTTTTTTTTTTCTTAACAAATTTTAATAAAAAAAAAAAAAGTTTTTCCAACATTTTGAAATTTAGTCTGTTACATTATATTTATAAAAATTAGCTGAGTAATTTGTAGAATGGCTGTATACCCGAGTCTATTCTAGGTGTATGTGGGACTTCATTCTGAGGCCTGGTTCAATTACTTACGCAAAATTAGATTTAAAAAAACCCCAAAAAACAAAGGAAAGCATAATTCAGTGGATTATGACGTTAAAAGGCAAAAATATATTATGCAATTACATTTGTTTATGTTGTTTAAATAATTTTTAAGATTTTTTAGTAATGAAAGCTTTTTATTCTTTTTAAAAATAATAATTATATCTGCAACACATGTAATGTTGATTAAGAACAATGCAAATCTAGTTTATTTTCAGGGACCATATTTGTGGGATTTGAAAGCAGGTTGTGGGTGTGGGTGTGTGTGTGTAGGAAGCTGTACGTCGTCCTGTCGGTGGTGGTCTGCCTCCTGGCCTCCATGCTGGTCGCCTTCTTCCTCTTCCCCCGCTCGGTGGTGGTGGTGGACGCCGGGATCCGCTCAGTGACTGTACACTTTGATCACACCAACAACAAAGTCCTGATGAACATGACGGTAGGTTTCTTCTCATTTCCACAGTAATATCACCTGGACATCTATATTCTAAAAAATTACTACAATTTAGGCTTTTCAATCTCTAAATAGCAAAATTACCACATTTTGCAATAAGCAAAGGCAAAGTAGTTGGCAGTTCTGACCAATAGTTGTTCTACTTTGTTGTTATAGTTATGTTCCCCATCTGTTGATAATGTGATAAAAAAAAAAAGGTCTGTTGTCATTATGATTGCAACATGTTCTGATCTGAGAATGTATTTGCTACTTCTTGTTTATCTAAAGATAAAAAAAATAAATAAAAAAAAAGTTCCTGTCAAGAGTTGCAACGATCAGAATTATGTGGCAGATGTTTTCATGATCTTTGACCTGCTGGTTCTGTCTTAGACACATTAAAATTTATTTAAAAAAAGTTTAAAATAGGAAGGGTATTCCTACCTCTGCATGGTTTAAAACATAGTTTTAATCAGTCAGTCTGTCTTTTTATGCTTTTGGCAAATTTCAGATATCGTGTAATTTGAAAAAAAGGATCACACAACAAAAATATTAAAGCAAAATTATTACAGAGGAGTTTAGGCAACAGACGTAATGCTTTTCTAGGATTAGTAAGAAAAGAATCCTATTCTTAGAGAATGGTATGGTGCACTCTATTTAAAAGTTGGATTTTTCTATCTATTGTTCTTTCTATCAAGAGGAAACATACCTAGTGTTCCTGAACTTAGCGAACTATTTTCCTCCAGTAAGTCCTTCCTCACTTAACCTAGTCGTGGTTTAATATGGTCCAGTTACAGATTGGATAAAAGTCTGTCTCTGTTTATAATATTAGCTGCTCCTGACATTATTGTAGTTTATTTTTCCAGCCGGCCTTTCAAACTGTACGGATTGTTTTCCTTTTCTAGTGCATGCTGAACTTCAGCAACCCAAACTTCTTCACTGTGCTGGTGCAGAGCGTGAGCTGCCAGGTCCTCTACATGAAGACGGTGGTGGGGACTCGGCAGCTGGACAACCCCACCACCATCCAGCCGCTCAGCCACAGCCAGGTGTGCAAAACAAGCACCCTTCTCTCACACAAGTGCATTCTAGGTTTGAAATGATCAAATGCTTTGCTTAATTCAACATAGCACTGATTCACAAAAAGATGTGCCTAAATAAAACATGGATTTATATACAGAAATGTGCGTTTGGTTCAGTCCAATCATAACAGAAGTCGGTACCCGCCACACCGACGGTGTGTTGGATGAAAACAAAAGGCTTTATCAGAATACACTGCAGGTCTGACTGCCAAATGATCCGACTGGTCAGGATTTATGTAACTGAACAAAGAACACAAACTCCTTACATCAGCAGTCAGTCACACTGTTCGCATATCTGTTCCTTCGTGTTCTCATATCAGCGTAAACACACACGCATACACACGCACGCACACCCACACACACACAGTCTCTCTGTATTAAGCACTAAACCATCAGCTGAAAACAAAATATTCCAAAAAATACTCAGCATACAGATACTCAAAAACATCTATTTTCTTCTTGAGTCTCATTTGTCACTTGCTCAGTTGCTAAAACAGGAAGTTGGTTTGTCTGTCTTGATTTTTATCAGTTAACGTTTCTGCACAATTATTAGAAATGGTATTGCGACATGTGCAAGAGAAAAATGTCTGCACTTCTAAGTGCAGACATTTGCATTTTGAAGTGCAAATGATTTTTAACTAGCGGTTAAAAATCAGTTGCAACTTTTGGCAACTATATGTAAACAAAAATAAAGTAAGGCTGGATCTCAACCCCTTACTGCAACCCTAGAAGAAATGTTATGTAAGTTTCAGTGGCTTGACACGGCTTGCCCAAAGTCACCCAAACATCGTCTCACTGTTTTCCTTTTCAGGAGAAAGCAATAAGGATAAAGCTTGAAAACTTATCATGTACAGATGTGGCTGAAAGATTGGACACAATCCTCATTGTTTCCTGATTTGAGGAATTTTTTGTGTGTGTTTTTTTTTCTACTTGATGTTAATCACATTTTTGAAAACGAGACAAACGTAAAACACATCTCAAAACTGAATCTCAAACAGTCCTGAACTTGTTCTTGCAGAGATGCTGAAGTTTAACAGCTTATGAAATGGAACGACTGTCTTTGGTGGGATATGAAAGGAGAGAAATGAACTTTAAGCTTGAAATTGCACCCACGGTGTCAAAATGTACAAATATGGGTAATTTAAATGTTCATCAAAATTTTTATCAACCAACATCAGTCTAAAAAAATGTTTGCTTCTGGAGGGTTTTTGTGCATGGATTTTGGCACAGGTACAAAATCCACAGTAGTTTTCTAAAGAACATTTAACACTGGAACTGAAAACATTTTAAATATCCAAAATAAAATAACTAAAACTACAATTAATTCAGCTTTGACGAGGAAAAGAGGCAAAAGTGTCAAGTAGTGCAAACTAACTACTTCCGTCTTGAGTGATGATTTTTGTCCACATGGAAACGACCAATCTCATTTTAACTCATCATGCGATTAATTGATTTAGTTTCTTACTATGACAGACTTCAGATCATAAAGTGCACTTTTTATGCAGAAATGATTGTTGTTTTTTTTACAGCTGTGTAAATGAGTCTTATTTTATTTTTTAGACCCATGACATTTTCACTAGTCATACATTTACTTTGATACCAGAGTAATTCAAGTAAGCATAATTATTCTTGGAGTTATATTAAGTTAATTTAGGGCTTGTCGTTTTTGAGCAAAACCCTCAAAAGAGGTCAAAGATTTAAAGAGGCTGGAAACAGATCATGTATTTTTTATTTTTTTATTTTTTTGATGCCTCAACTTGTTCGCAGGTGAACTACACGGTCAGTGTGGAGATCGGCAGCAATGCACCTTATGCCTAGTAAGTGGAGTCCAAACTGTGTTTATACAACTTGTACTGAAAAATGACTCAAATGTGACATTTTTCTCTCTTTTTTTGTCTTGCAGTGCCTTCTGCACAATGCCCAGAATCAAGGTCCACAACATTATCATATTTATGCAGTAAGTTATAGTTGCTGTGGTAAGAGCACTAGAAATGCATTGATTTGTATTTATTAATTAATTCTATTATTTTTTAGTAAAATCAGTTTTAAAAAATGACACTAGACACTGGGTTGGTGTTTTATAAATGTTCATCTCTTTTGGATGTTAAAGTGAATTCTATTATAGGATTAGTTTTGACCTTTCATTTGCCATGGTGCGTCACTTTTCTTCAGCTGTATTATTAACACTGATCATAATGATGTCAGAGTTAACTGTTGTCACTCAGTCTTATTAGTCTACTAATCCTGATGTTTCATGGCTGTTTGTCAGTAAGATTTACACACAAATACTGAGTAGAACCAGGTCAGCTGATAAATACATGACACTTAGGATATATCAGAGATCTCAATGAAGTACTTAAATTTGTGATTCAAATTAGAATTTAGATAAAATACGTGGTAAAATCATTCATACCCTTCACAAGACCAACCACAAGGACCCACTTTGGTGCTCAAAGTGGGTCCTGGAGGGCCGTCATCCTGCATGTTTTAATTCTCTTCCTCTAATGATGGCTCATGAGAGGCCTGAGAAGCCTGGCCAGACTGGTGGGCTGCCAGGCTTGTAATACACAAGCTGCTGCAATGTCTTTTTAAGCAGTTGGTGCTTAGGTATTGTTAAAAATGTACATAATTAACTAATAATATTTTCAAATTTCCTTTCAACTTCAGATATTTATTTAACTCCAAAACACGGTGGACGGCTGGATGACGGCCCCAGCACCCCAAACACCAAACTTAAGTTTTCTGGGGAAAATTCTGAAGTAAAATATGTGTGAAATAATGTAAATATAGTAAATATTTATTTTATAAATTCATTTATTTGAGGTAGAAAATACATTTATGTGATGGCCACTCCTCCAGTTTTCTAAAAGAAATTATTTTGTATAAGTTTAGGGAATTTTAAAATGTATTGAGTTATGGCATGTTTGGCTTTGCAAACTTGCTATTAAGCCCCAAATGTAGCAGGCCAAACCTTCTCCACTCTTCTGTAGTAGTTTAAACAAATTCAGTCAGAAGCTGTCAATGGCCAATACAAAAATATTGCAAGGACAATAAGATAACGTCATGTAAGTTAAATTTTAGGAGTTTATTTTTCTTTTCAAGCAGACCTTATTTAAGAGGGAAAAAGTCTTACTTGTTCCCTGCTGTTTCAGTCGTATTTAATTTTTTTTTCTTTTTAAACCTCTGTGATGATTCTGCAGCTGCATCTTGTTAGGTGTTACAGTAACCACGGAGACCCGTGTTGAAATATGTTGTGGTCACATCCTGCTCTTGACAGTGTTATTGAAAAGCTTGCCTCTGTTTGCAGAACCTCGGTGAAAACGTCGTACATGGTGCGAACGTCCCAGAACAGCCTGGAGGACTACCGCTACATAGACTGTGGCTCCAACACCACCCACCCCCTGACTCACCAGTAGCACAACCACGCCCCCTTTAGGAAGGAAGTAACACAATAGATTTTTTTATTAGAAATCTGCTACGAAAAAAAAGTAAACAACCTTCAAACGAAATGTTTTGGTTGCTGAGCGTTGCCAAGTTGAACACCAATTTTTGATGAAGTGAGCTGATTTTATGGCCTTTTTGAAGAATATTTATTTTTCTCTTTCTACATTTTCACATAAATCTCTATAAGTGCAGGAAGGGGATTTGTTTGTCCACAGACACAGTGGCTCACATGCTGCTGACAATGGAGTGAATAACTCACTGATTCACTATCAGACAGCATTCTCTATTAACAGTCACACAAAGCTCTTTATGTTGTGGGGAAAATGGCCGACGTTCTCAGACAGACACTTGAACTGTTTCTGCTGATGTGAACTTCTTCCACTTTACATCGTTCTGACTGAGTCGACTTCTCAATTCAGGAAGGAAATGCAAAAAAAAAAGAAAAAGGGGTAATTGTTGTTTCTGCTTTTGGTACTATTAATGCTGTTATTGCATTTTTTGTTCTTGCTTGCATTTAAATGTGTTTAAAAGGCATTGAAATGTTTACCGGATTCTTTCTTTTTTTAATCATTACTTTGATCTCAGTAAGTCTTTGCACACCAGTTTTATTGACTCAAAGAGATGATTTTCACATCAAATGTAAAAGTATTAGACCTTTTTTTAAAGGGGCATTTGTCTATTTCTGAATTCTGGGAAATTTATTAAGGGACAAAATATCCACTTTGGGTTACAATGTAAAAAGATTGAATGGGATTGTGAATAAATAAGATAAATAATTGTCTTGAATTTTTTTTTAGACATACAATTTTATTTTTTTCTTGCATGCTGGAGCACCACCTAATGTGGTAATGTAAAAATATTGGAAATCTGCTCGGGATGCTCCCTAGATCTTAAGCCCTCTTAAGAATCTGTTACTTTTCCAAACCAATGACACGCCATGAATAGTTCATCATCAAGCAGCATTTGTAATGTTTTTTTCTCCGGTCTGAAGAAATTACAAAATTTAAGACAAAGGATCAACATTGGAAACAGACCACATAATAAATGACTTATTTCTTAATAGAAGTATTTAAAATGTTACTCTACCCATAACACTTGATGAACTCAAAGCTGAAGAAAAAAAATCTAAAGATAAATTGCACCAAGAAAGCTAGGAGCAGCAGGGAGCGCGGCCCCTTTAAGAGATGCTGAGATTGTCTGAGTGTGAGACCAGCGAACTCATCTGCATGCGAGGGCAGCGTTGGAAACAAATCGACTAAAGACTTTTTACTGAAACGGCCTTTTTAAAGTTACATTTGGTGTAAGATACCAATTGAAAAGGCTCAATTGCAAGTGAAATCATGTGTCATTGGTATGAAAGTCCAGTCAAGTTAAATCTGAAACTTGAGGCTTATTCTATTTTGAGCTACATCAATGGAGTCCACACTTCTGCTTATCAAATACATAGAGCAGAACTTCAACACTATTATTCAGCAATGATTCACCAGAGGCCCACATCCCGACACTAAACGGTTAACAAGGAAGACTTACGATAGAATTTAACCTTGTTCTCATTTCGTCACTGCACATCTGCAAATTCAAATGCTTTTCTGATATTTTGTTTTGTTTCAAAATACTTTCTATCACCTCACAATGATGTGCTACTTTCTGTTGATCTATCAGACAAATGCTAATGAAATCCTCTGAAGTTTGATGAAAAAAGTTGCTTATTTTGTTACAGAGGAAATAAAGTACTTTATTACCAGGGGAAATTCCTGAGACTAAATTGAATGTTATAATTATCCAACTGATAACTCACTTTCCAAGAAACACAAAACAACACAGTTTTTCCTCTTTGATTCTTTATTGGCTTGCATACAAAATAGGCTCCCATCTTTCCAAACGAACAAACTTTCCTTTTCTCTTCTTCTTACACTTGCCCCATAGCTGCATGTGAAAATATATTACTACACTATAACATCATAACCACAATATATTATTGTTGTAATACAAGTTTTGTTCTACCAACTAAGACAACACTAAATGAATGCATAATAAAAAATACAAGAAGGAATAAGTACAAAAATATAGCTTGATAAAAAGCTTATTAATACAAGAGTGCTTCATCTTTTGTCTTTTGGCCTCTGGCGCACTCGTGTGTTTTTAAAACTTTAACATTGGTGTCATTCATGTTTTCATTTTGTTCAAACAATATCTGCAAACATTTTCCCACCACGCTGCACTCTGCAAGGGTCCGTTTTGCAGTTCAGCTTCACCCCTGATTCACACGCATCACTTTGGTTAAAAACCAGACTTGACTAAACCTTGACTAAACGAGTTTAACCGCCTCACCCCACGTTCACCTTCAGCACGCGCACAACTCTCTCATCGCAAGATCAGCAAAAATAAAAACCTCACGTTCAGGTTTGCCTTCCCTGCTTGCTCTGAGTGAACAGACAAATGTGAGTTCAACCCAAACATGATTGTCGGTTCTGATTCTAAGTGTGGTAAATGCAGGTGAAAGGTGCCGATGTGGATGTGCTTTACGTACATTAGAATACTTAAAGTCTCTACAGACAGGAAGTTAATTACATCACTTTGGTTACTCTTAAACAGAAAAATAAGATTTTTTTTTTTAGACTGGTACAAAATATACAAATCTGCTGTCATTTAAGGCAGTTATGTTTCCAATGTTCAAACCTCAGAAGAGCTATTCGTTCATTTCTGTCTGTGTTGAAGGCAACAGTATGGCACATCGCGTTGTCATTTAATCAGGGGTGTTTATCAAAAGGCAAGATTGGCTCATCAGGCAATCAAAATAATAAAAGTTGATGACTGACAGCTTCATAAGTAATATGTTATCTCACAGGACAGATTGGGTAATGTTAACACATTACACAGAAATTATATTAATTAAATAAATGAATTGTAGAGAAGAATATCCATCCCTGTCCATAAAAAGCAATTAGTCAGCAGAATTTGGAATGACGGTGAACACAATCAGAACTTTGGCTGAAACAATTATTCAGATTAATCGTGATGAATCCTTGTTGAAGCAATCAACTAAGTTTGTAATTGATTGTTAAAAGGATTATACATTCAGAGCAGTGATTAAACCAAAATTGTACAAAAGTGCAAAAAACTATTTTGTCTGTCAAATTCACAAAATAAATGCTATACTAAGCATTTTTAAGCCATTTAGTGTTTTTTTTTTTTTTTTTTTTTTTTTTTTTTTTTTAATAAATGTAATTTTTTTTTTTATTTTTTTATATATTTTTTTTTTTTTAAATTAGTTATTTTATTTTATTTAAAAAGTG
>CAEGAD010024657.1:0-40195 GCA_903067055.1 Poeciliopsis paucimaculata
ATCTGCACTCTTTTGGTTGAATGCAGTATTTATTTCCACTTTGGCTTTATGTTGTTTAGTTTTTATCCAAGTGCATTTTTTGTTGATAGAGACTGAGAATCCATTTTATTTTTGTTTTTGGTTGTTTTGTTTATCAGTTCCAGTGTTCTTTTGAAAATAAAGTATATCTATCTTTGGCATGCATTTTTACATCATTTCCATTAAATCAGTGTAAAAAGGTCTTCAAACAATATTATCGTTTAACGCAATAATTTTTGAGACAATTAATCGCTCAGGCAAATTTGGTATCGTGACAGGCCTAGTAACAGGTTTCAGAGTCAAAGGAAAAATATGAATGGCTTGGAGTTACTCTTCAACAGTTTTTCTGCATTATTTATCCCTTTGCTGCACTAAATTAATAATGCCTACATGTCCAGGTTTCACTTTGTTAATAAAATTGTTCTGCCGCAGCAGCGTGGTTATGGACACCGTGTAAAAGAATAGTCTCCTTATTAGTTTCCTTATATAAACAATAACTTGCAACATGTCCACAGGGTCAGGTTAGTTTGGATAACTATTTTTTTCCTTCAGTAAATAAAATCACTATTTGGAAACAGCATTTTTGTGTTTACTTAATTTTACGTGAAGCATTTAAGTAATCAAAAAAAGTACGAACAAAAGAAATCTCGAAGTGCACTGCACTATAATGCCATGATGAGAATGCAAAAATGTTCTCATAATTCAACACTTTGTAATGTACATTGCCATAATAACGACTCCCGAGAGTCTTTGTGAAAGAGCCAAAATTTATTTTTTTTCTCTTCTTTCCCTCTCAGATCGATGGTTCAAGATTTACAATAACACAGGAAGAACTACAAAGACACAGAGGGTAGAGGGGGTAATCATAGAATTATGAGAATTATCCAGCGGTAATTAAAAACCTCTGCCCACAGAAACCTTTCACTCGATGCCTTTAACCTCTATTTTTATGGATAGACTCGATTATTAAAGTCCCAAACTTTTAAACGACAGCTATTTTAGATCTGACAGTGATTCGTTTGCAGTTATTTCTGGCCGATGCATTCAGACAATACTTAGGTTCTTTGTAGCACAGACACTTTGACTGAAATGCCTTGTATAAACAATACTTTCTCTTCAGCCAAGGAATTTCGTCCTTAGTTATTTTAGCAGAATAGAGCCTCTTTGGGGAAGTTTTTGGCATTTTTCCAAAGTTAAAGAAAAAAATTAAAACTGGTGGAATTATGTATTGTTTTAAAACAAAGAGACGGGATACACTACGAATGGTGTACAAAACATTTTTTATATTCGGTTTGTCTGGATACTAACTTATACTTTAAAATGTAATTAAAAATGTATTTATTTCAGTACTTCTTTCAGTGCCAAAAAGTAAGCTAAAAAAAAGTGCATAATGATTCATCACGCATATTGTTTGCTAATTTTAAGCTAATGGAAAGTTAAGTGTAAGAAAAAAGTGTGGGGAAAAAAAAGAGCCTTAAATGGTTTTTCTTTACCACTATGGATAATGGCTGTTTCTGCAGAGCCTCTGCATGTAAGTGTGTATAAGACATGGAGTATTACTGTCCCATTCCTTGCATTAAGCTACTCCTGAACCAGATACTCGACACACACCTTATCTGGGTGGCTCCTCAGGGGTCAAAGGTTCTATGTTCAGATGAAAGTATAGGTCTCAGAGCCTGGAGGAAGAGTGCAACCCAATGTCCAATGAGTCCAATGGTGAATCTTCTTTTTCCTTCAGATTTTTGTCGTATCGATGAACCACTATGCAAAGACGACAACGCCGTTCTCACCTTTGAGGCCATCTGTAGTATCCATAAGCAGATGGATGATGATGCAAACGGCAACGTAGACGTAGTAGAGACTGATGGCGTAAGTACTCAATACTGCAAAATATTACCACTCTTTTTTTGGTCTAGTTTCTAGTGCAAATATCTTGGTACATTTCTACTAAGTTAAATCTAACTTAGAAGTAACTTTTCAGCAAGATTGTTTTCGTTTGCATCAAGGGGGAGGATGTGTTATTTCAGTTATTATAAGTGAAATAAGCTTATTTCCTCAAGGCTCAAGCTCACTTATTATAAGTGAAATAATCTGCAAATGGAACCAATGCTTTTAAAAAAAAAAATCAATATTAACGAAGCTGGATTTTAAGAACAGATTGAAGATCTTGATCATATTGCTTGAAGTGAATTTATTTTCTGTTGCACAATGATCTTACAATCACCACACAGTCATGAAATCTTTCTACATCGTTTTATCAAGAAGGAACAGCATCAAGCCCTATTACTGTCTTTCACCTCTGTTAACTTCACTGCAGTGGTAGTGCCATGAGGGGCTCATTTTAAAAAGCGTGACGGTGGTTCAGTGGGTGGTTTGGCCTACAGTCTAGTGAACATTCATTAGTGAGGCTGTGGAGCCAGTCAGGTGGTAACTACCATGCTAGTGGGTTTTAAAGTGGTTGTCTTTATAAGTTGGTGAAATAAAATGATAAGTTTTAGGTCCAATTTTCTTTCCAAAAAACTATTTTTGGAGTAAAATTGAAGTTGCAGTAAAATGAACCTGAACATTACATGACAGGATCAGAGTAAATCAAAGGAATGCTTCGAATTTAGTTGTTATAAAGCAAAAACATATTAGCAGTAAATAAATAACATACACTTTCTAGTCATCTTATTTAGTGCATTTTGCTAGTATTGAATTTCTAACAGCACCAGAATGTGTTGGAAACATTCCTGAAATATTTTGGTCCACATTGTCATGATGGCACCATGCAGTTGCTGCAGATTTGTTTCCAGTGCCGTCATGATGGCAGCTTCCTGCTTCTCTGCATCCCCAAGAGGCTCCGTTACATTGGTATCTGGTGGCTGCAGAGACACATGAGTACAGTCATCTTCAACAGTTAGTTTGAGATGATTGAGCTATGTGATGTTATGCATTCTAGAGAAATGTGTGACAGAAAACTGAAGCACATTTGTAAGGGACAGATGGACAGGAGAATGCTTCAAACCATTACTCTTAAGATTTCCGTTGTATTGCATTGAAGTGGTGCTTTCAGAAAAAAACTGACTTACTTCTCTTCCATTAGGTGATACCTAAAACTCACAATAATTGTGTTCATGGAGTTTGTAATGCTAAATGGGAAATTATGGTTGGCAGTGCAAACTGCATGGCTGTCCTGCACACATGTTTTAGTCGTTGGGAAAAAGATCAGGCGACGATAATAGAGAAGCAACACAGGATTGTGGGGGTGCTTTGCTCACATTTTTTATATCGGTGCGACCCTGACTAATTCTTTTATTTCACTCAAGTCTTAAGAGTGCATTTATGTTGTAAAATGTCTCTTTTGTGTCCATTTTGTAATGGCTCCGAAAATTCTTATCCTGCAGTTCCTCCGAGAAGATCTTAACTACCATGACCCCAAAGCCAAGCATAACAGTTTCCATGGCGATGACCAGTTCATCAGTGTGGAGGACTTGTGGAACGCCTGGAAGGGTTCTGCAGGTACTGCTTTAAGGCTGTGCTTCAAATTTTTTATTGATTTTTTTCTGTTTTTGTTTTTGTTGCTGTTGTTCTTTGGAGTTGCACTAAACTAAGAACCAAAACCTTTCTTTAAGTGTTATGTTCTTTTTCTCCTAGAATGCTCACTGTTCACTTAATTTGTATGTTTCCCTTGGAATAATCCTCAGCACCATCTGTCCTTGACCATAAAATTTCACAAATTGGAATCATGAAAATAAATTCACTTGGTGGAAATCTGCTAATTTTCAGAACGCTAGTATGGGGTACAATATTTTAGCTTTATCAAAATTGGTGTGTTTTTTTGCAAAACTGCCAAGGAAAGACTTTTTTCATATCACTACCATGACCCCATGGTACACCAGTTTGTATCCAGAGCTCCACAACTTCACACAGTTTATCAAAAGTTGGGTTTGTCATTCGAAAGTTTTGGATCAATAGTTCATCTGTAAAATCCCTGACTACAGTTTGACAAAAACACCACTCCCAACTATAAGGTACTTGTCACTACATATCTCCTCTGATGGCAGATTGATGAGTGCTAGCGCCGTGGCTGGAATATGAATATACCTTATGTAATGCTTTACATCCGTCACTGCCATGATTTTTAATGAACAAACTTATTAACATGTAATTTTAATTGCATGTCTTATTCAATAGAAATACAGCAATTGCAAAATTGTGTTTCTTCAAACATTGACAGGATATCTACAAAGTTTTGGATACATTTTTTGAAGAATCACAGCTAAAGAAATGACGTTTAGGAACGTTCCTTAACAACCTAACAGATTCACAGCTAAGCTCACACACCCTGGTGAAGCATCTCACTCTCCTAATGAAGCAGCAGAGCAAGTTGATTAGATTCATGTGGGCTAAGGAACGGTGGTCTTATCAGCTGCAGATAGTGGTAGAGTGGACATCATTGACTCTGTCAGCACAAAATCCACTTCCACTCTCTCCTCTTTGAGATTATCAGTTTGGCTTCTCTGTCTGGTACAGAGAGCTCTGCTGTATCTTGTACTCATGTAGCTCAGAGCCCCCTTTTCTTTGCTTGTAGTGCTCACTTACCCTGCATTGCAGTTTCTAGATAATGCTCTGGAGCTTTTGGGCTGGGTTTATTTTTTTTCCTTTAAATGTAATGTGTCAGCCTAGACAGCAGGTGTTTTTGGTTCTGTGTAGAAGTTGCAAGGAAAATGTGATCTTTTTTGATTATCCTGGACAGGCCATCATAGTATATTCCTCTTACTATCCATAATCATCCATGACATATGATTTTTTTTCATGTTATAGTACTGCATCATTTAAAAAAAAAAAATTCCCAAGACATCTCAGACATCAATAAATATTTTCGTAGCTGAAGATTCTCTGTATGTCTTTTCAATTCTTGGTCGCAGGAACATCTTTTGTCTTCAGACTCTAATTTTATAAAATGCAGGACCAGTTGAACAACTTCGTTTGACTCATTGTTTTTTCTTTTCAGTGTATAATTGGACAGTAGATGAAGTGGTGGAATGGCTCATCTCCTATGTAGAATTACCTCAATATGTGGATGCATTTCGCAAGCTGGCTTTCAATGGAAGTGTTATGCCAAGGTAAGACTAGAGGAGGCCAGCTGAGTCAAGCTTAAGTCACAAAGATTAGATTTCAGACTCGACACAGATTTGTGTCCTAAAGACGTGAACAAACTTCACTTCTTAGTCTCAGAAGTTCAACACTTTTATTTATTGACAGCTTGCCTTGGTCATTGTGTTTTCACTTATATCTGAAATTTCAACATCTTTACTTTGTAGAATCAACAACAAAGGTCTTATAATGTGGATTTAGAAAACGGTTTCAGTTACTGAAAATTCTCAAGCTTGGAGTGAAGAGAAGAAAAGCTTCCAAACAATATTAAGTGCAACATATAGTTGAGTGGACATGATAAAAAGTTTTTTTTCTTTTTTGTCCCTGTAATGGCTGTTGGTTGATTCATTCAGAAATGAAACATTACCAAGTTTTAGAATATTTCTACTGATTTTCTTTGAGAATAAATGCCTATTTATATTTCCAATTGGGTAAATATAACATTTCATCAGTTTTCAAAATATTAGAAAGGAGCCTTTAGACGTTTTAGTGTTCATGTAGTTTTAGAAACCAAGTGTAGAAACCAAATTATCGCTCCAAATTATAATGGAGCAGTGAAGCAGTCATAACAACTGCTTCATAACACAGCAGTTGTTATGAATTTGATCCAAAAAAATGTTTATTTCAAATGTTAGCGAGTGGAGACTAGACTTGTAAAAAATGACTTGTAAACTACTGATTACTTAACAATCATTGCTTTAAAAAAAGATGAGCTTGGAAGTAGTGTCAGCTGTGTCACTTGACACAGCTGACAATGGATAATGCCTTTTGCTTCCTTCTTCCTATTTCCTGTACAGTGAAGATGTGTCTGCTCTCTCTCAGGCTGGCTGTGAAGAATACCACTCTGACAGTCTCCATTCTGAAGATTCTGGACCGCAGCCATGTGCAGAAACTACAGCTCAAAGCTTTGGACACAGTGCTTTTTGGACCACCCCTCAGTATGTAGTTGTTTCCTTGTCATTTGTTGTAATCTGTACTTTTAACTACTGTACTTTTCGGACTTTATGCCGCTACTTTTTTCCATGCTTTGAACCATGCGGCCTGTAGCCTGGTGCAGCTTTCCTGTAGATTTTTCTTCAACCGTTAGGGGGCTCTTTAGCAGGAAGTGAATCTTTAAAAGTCAAAATTGGAAATCAAAGAAGAAAGAACTGATTTTTATTTAAAACAAAAATAAAAATCATTGCATGTATGCTAGCACATGCTAGCATGCATGTGCTAGCAGCAGGCACGATGGAGAAATTTCTTCAGACTCATGCCCCCTCATCATGGAAACAACACAAAGATAAAGATGCCACTTTTAAGTTGAGGGCTATCGATCTGGCAGTACAGGAAGGAAATGGAGCCGCTGCACATAAGCTTGACGTGACTGAGTCCATGGTTCGACGTTGGAGACAGAGGGCTGCGTCCTTAATAAATCCAGCAGATTTATTAAGTATGAAAACCGAGAGCGGCGGAGGTACCAGCGGCTTATAGCCCTGTAAGCTGTTTCCAGTTTTTTTTTGGTTTTTTTAAAATTGTAGGTACGGCTGATAGTGAGGTGCACGCTATAGTCCGGAAAATACATTAGTCAAAGACCATTTTTCAAATACTGAGGGAACAGAGGGGGGGGTTTGTGAACACTCTATTGGGACAATCTACAAATATCATGTGACCAGCTCAATGTGGCTTTATAAACTTTAAACTTTTAAGAACTTTCCAGCATTACAAACATGATTGCAATGTTTTTTCCTGCTTTAAACAGCATCTTATCTTCAATTTATGTTTGATTTTATTTGCTTCAACCTTGTATTTATAAGCCATCCTTATCATTTATTCTCTTGCACCACCCATCTTTTGATATGCGATACCCTTTGTATGAGTTTCAGGGTGTGATGAACCACACGGTCTGTGCTCCAGATGACTCTCATTGACAAACACAATTCTCATCCCCTTTCTCTTCCTCTCTGGTGCCACTCTACTTCTGCATTCACAAACTAAAAGCATTCAGGTTGCTATTCTTTTTGAACAGGGCATGCTTTGAGGTATTATAGCATAAAGCTACTATACGTATTATAATATAATAAAGTCTGCAAACAAATCCTTGGTAGATTTCCAATGCAAGTTGGAAAATGACATTTAAATTCAGAAAAAAAAAATCTATTGTTATAATGTTAAATGATTAAGCTATCATTAAAAAAAAGTGAAATATCACTTAGGACAGTATCTTTGGATTAGATAATGACTGTCGGAGCTCATCTAATCCTTAATGAACTTTAAGAAGATTTAATGAGCCTTCCAAGAAAGCAGGCATCAGCCCTGGACAAAGCTTGAACAGGAACTCTGTGTGTAATGGTCTGTTTCTGGCATGTGTTATTGTGGTTGTGTTCCCACCCCCTTAACACCTTATGGAAGACATTAGCAAGGACTGTCTGTCTTGGACAGGCTGTCAAAGCAAGTAGCTTCCACAAATAGTCCAGCTGACAGACTAGCTGTAGCGAGCAGCAGCATTATAAGACATATTTAACAAAAGGTTATGGCTAAAGGGCTGGATTGTTATGTAACTGTTAGGTAATGATTAACCCAAACAAATCTGGGGCTGGTTGTTTTCACTCGTGTTGCCAGTTAAGGATGATTTGTACATTAACTGCCTTTTAGACAGGGCTTAAATGTGTTGTTGATTGCATATAATGGCAGATTACTCAGATTAGACAGTAGTATGAACATCTGTCAAGGACATGTACCAGCTGAGAAACTGATCTAAGTCAGCCACAAAGCTCCACCTCTGTACAGAGTATCATCATCATTGAGTACCTACTCTTTTCTTCTATGATGTGAGCAGGTTTGTAATTCATGATAGGTATAGAAAGGGGGCTGGGAAGCATGGTTGTTGAAAGTTGCCAGTTGATTAAAGTATCCAGTCCCCTTTACAGTTCATAAACGGACAATTTCTGTGGTGGCTTTACCAGTGACATGAAGGAAGTAAAAGGAAGTGTTGCCTGACAAGTAGTAGTGGTTGTCTTAGGTTACATTCACACAGCAGGTCTTGATGCTCAATTGTAATTTCTTTTCTTTTTTGCTGAAATCCTGTGTTTTTTTATATTTTGTTTTGTGATCCTTCAGAGTACTAATTAAATGCAATCAGACTTCTGTCTACAAATACGTGTTTAGTTCTGGTTCTGGGGATATAGAGCAGACCAGAACCAGAAGACCTGACTGGTCTGGAGAGTTGATACATCAACAGCAGATCTCTAATGTAATTTGGTGCTAAATTCTTCAGTGATTTATAAACAGACACATTTTAAAGTTCTTTGAGCTCCAGGGAGCCAGTGTAAATACTTTAGAACTTGGGTGATGTGCAACAGCTTCCTGGTTTTAGTCTGAATGAGAGCAACAGCGTTCTGGATCAGATGGAGCTGCCTTATTGAGAATTGATTTAGGCAGACCTGTGAAAACACCCCTGCAGTAATCAGTGTGATTAAAGATAATGGATGAGTTTCTCTCGATCTTGCTGGAACATCAGTCCTGGGAAAGCTCTTTAGGTGATAGAAGGCTGACATTACACTTATTTTTATGTCTTTGAAGGTTCAGATCTGACTCCATCACTACACCCAGATTTCTGGCCTGTTCACTAGTTTCCAGCTATAATATCTGAACCTGCATGCTTACTCTCTATGGAAGGGAAGTACAAGTAGTGATCATATCTGACTGTGATTACAGTTGAATATTATCTCCTTCATTTGGCTCAGACAGAGGAAATGAACAGAGACAGCTGGAGCTAATTACTGTGACGAAACATGCTGGAGATTCACTTGAAGAAGGCAGTTATTGATTCAACATAGTCTGGTGACATCTGCAGATGCATTGTATTGGCAGTAGACTCATCAAAGGTCAAATCTAGGTTTCGCACCATATATTGCAAATTAATGCTGCAATGGTGTTCAGAATATGTATATTGTGAAGGACCGCAGTCAGTGTTGGCTAATGATTTAAGTAGTAGTATGTGTCCAGGCTTTTTGTTCCTGTTGTAATGATATTGTGGTCCTGTGATGATGCTGGATAAAAGGCTTAGGAGATGTTAGAGAAAAAAGGAGATGTTAGAGAAAAAAGCCACTGTTAAATAAGCATTTTCCTGTGGCATAACATTTGTGCTCACAACACAAATTGTTGTGAGATCATAATCTATTTGTTCACTTCTTGCTGACGCCATCTGTGGTAGCCTTGTTGTTAACTAATTCCTTGGGTTGGGGTTGTGACTTTCGTTAATCTCAGATTGTAATTGATTCATCAACCTATACTTAAAAGTGTTCCCAATGCAGGGACTGTTTTCTCTGGGTGAGAGAAAGGCCATCTTAGTCACATGGGCTTGGTTGAGCTTCCACATTCTCTAAAGATGATGATCCTGGCTGCATTCTTTTTGTTTTGCCTATACCTGGTAAGGTCAGCCATGTGCAATATCATCCTGTTTTCTCTATCTGTTTGTTCGCAGAGAAATCAATCCACTTTTTGTTCAAAGACACAACAGGCTTTAAGATGATGTAGTAACACAAACTCCAATGGCATACAAAAGGGGAAAGTCCGTACCCAGTTTAAGGCTATTAGGTATGAGGAATTTTATATAATTTTAAATTCATGAGCTTCTACCCTGGCCGTTGTCTTCCTACGCAGTTCTGCTCAATTCTCATTTCCCTTCACTGCTCCATTAACCCATCGACTTGGATTCCTCTGGTAGAATTTCAACCAGGCCAATCAGCGAACAGAAGAAGCTGTGAATGATGAGGAAGATTTTTTGCACTGTTTTATAATTGTAGTCTGCTTACAGTTGGGCAAAGGCAGTGGAGGAAGTAAACATTCAGTCAGTGTTTGCCACTCTTCCAAATATTGAAACGACATCAAACGTTCGGCTCAGCACTTCTCTCTTCGCATTGGAGGATGGTTGTTGACAGTGCAGACAATTTTCAGGAAGACTCATACCATGGACGAGCATAATGTTTGGCATCACAGCCAAACCTTAGCAATTGGTTCAGTTTCAAACTTCAACAGAGTCCAGGCCTCCAGGAAGCAATTCTTTCTGCAGACTTGAGACTCCAGACCCTTTTATGAAGTTTTTTACCAGGCTAATAAGCTTCTGCGCTCAGTTGCAGTGCACATTATTTGTTGTCTAGTCTCTAGAATTACAAGCAGGTATAGAAACATTGAGTTTCAGGTTTAAAGGTTTTATTGCTTCATGTGGGACTTTAATGGTCATTAATAGGATCCCCTCCTAAACACTTTTAAGGAAGGGTCTTCTTTTTAAATCACCTGCAGTACAATGTGCACATTCTCTCAAAACTATATGTTTCCTTGAGAGACCAAACAAAGTATGTTTCTCATGATCTATTTTTATTCTGGGATTTACTTGTGGACTTTCCTAGCCTTTTGTCTTGCTCCAGGAAGTAAAAATCATAATTTTGATGTACTTGCATGCCCTTAATCAGGTTTTACCAGGGGTAAAAAAAAAAAAAAGCTTGCCTCATGGTTACATAGTAACCTCATGGTTACTATGTATCATTTTTCTTGTAACATTAAATAGACATTTTTTTTGTGGATGGCTTTGTGACTGTTGCATGGGTGGGGATCTAACCAGGCCACTTGTGTGTCTGGTAGAAGATTGATATGAACTTAACATTAACTTTTTAACCTGGCATTAGTTCTGATGGCTGTGGCTCTTTATATTAGCAATATTATTACACATTCATTGATTAAATAAATGGTAGCTTTGACCCATTGCTCATTAAATATACCCACAAAAGTTTCTGCTGAATGCAAGCGTTGGTTCCCAGACTTAAATAGCCTGTGTTTTCCGCAGTTGACACTGCTGGGGTTTTTTTTCTTTTGTTTTTAATTTAGCCCCCGTCACCGCAACCTAAATATGTGACGCTGACCCCATTTGTGTCAATCCACAACACTTATTGCACTTTGACTTTGAAATGTTCTTTACACCACATCCTTGTGAAGCTCGCACGTTGTTTAAAAGCCTTAACTTATGATGCAGATTTTGTTTGCACCTCAGCAGCTGCATCTAAATTAAAATATGACTGAAAATGTTGATTTTATTCAAAGTTGAAAATGTTTTATACAATATGTAAACACAAAGTGATTAATTCGTCTTTGTTTTGATGATTACAGTTTGCAACTAATAAAAAAATCAAAATGTGTTAATATTTTTCAGAAAATTTTGGTGTCACATTAAATCATTTTCATGAAGAAATGTGGGCCTACTGAAAAGTATGTTCATATATGCAGTCCATACCCATGAAGGCTTCTTACAAGAATTACTGCATAAAATGTGCAGGACCTCTTGGTTACTATGTATCATTTTTCTTCCACTTAACTTTTTATTTATATAGCAATGACCTATTGTGACTTCCCCTCTTGATAGTGTTATGTCAGCAGCCGTGACAAAACAGCATGGTTAAAAGAAATTGAAAATCACCATTTTTAATTGGTTTTATGTAATTACATTTTCTGACCAAATACATTTAGTTTCATAGTCATAATTAACAAAATAACTGAAATCAGCACTTTAAATCTGTCAAATCGTTTTTGCAATGAAGACTTTTGGTGTTTTTACGTCCTGTCCTGATAAAATAATTTGATAACATACTAATATATTGAAGCGACCACTTCTTTTGAAAACGGCAGTGTTATTAAGTCTGTCGTATTAAGCAATTAACAGCATAATAAGATCGAGTTTGATAACTTCCATTCTGATGACTAATATTTTTTAAGGGCAAAATTGTTTACAGAGACTTCATAATCCATCTTATTGCAATTTTGGTTGTTTTTAGTTTTTATTTCTGTTTCTTATTGTTTTTGGTTGTCGTGTTTCATTTTGGAGTTTTAAATATCTTCCAGTTAAAATGTTCTTTACAAAATTTAAGCATATTGGTCTTTGAAAGAGTGAATGTGCCATTTATGTGCCAATATATTACTTGAAAATTGTTCCAAAGCAACAACGTTATCACTCATCAGAATAATTACTGGGACAATTTATTGTCCAGCAATAATAGTTATAGTGACAGGCCTACTCTAAAATGAACCTTGTTTTGTTCTCTTTCCCTCAGTGAATCGACACAACCACCTGAAAGATTTCATGCTGGTGGTGTCGATAGTGATCGGAATGGGCGGCTGCTGGTTTGCCTACATCCAGAATCGTTACTCAAAGGACCACATGAAGAAAATGATGAAGGACTTAGAGGGTCTCCAGCGGGCTGAGCAGAGTTTGCATGATCTACAGCAGAAGTAAGGGCTCTTCCCACCATCCTCACTGAAAACTGTTCAATGATTCAAGGACTTTGCCCTTTATGGCTGGAGGTTTATATTGTGTTAGATTAGAGGCCAGTATTAAGAATATATATGTTATCATGGTTGACAACAGATAAGCAATTAACCACACAAGATATTAGGAAATAATGAAACATAACCTGCTCTTTAAATAGGTAAATGAAATGAACAACTGCACCATGTGAATTATAAATCCTTGGAAAAACTAGGTGAAAATACATTCAGCATTACTGGAAATAACTACCCACATACTGGTTCTGTTGAGCTTTGAGGTGAAATGGTAACTCTTGAGATTGTGATTATAAATAATAACCATAAACTGCTGGTCAAAATCCTTCTGGTTTCTAGTAAGAAAAAGCAGGTAAAGAAAATGTCTACCCTCTTCTTGGAGTAACATCTGCTGCTGTTAATCAGTCTGCGGGATAAAAGCTTTAAAGTTGCAGTACATAACTTCTATAAAAATCCAATTGTTCCACCATGTTGTGCGAGTATGAGACAGATAATCTGTCTTCCCTGAGCTACTGCTGCCTTCTGAATAAATGCACTGCTCCTGGCCAGAAACAGTCAATCAAAGCCAGGACAAGTGCTTAAGTGCTGTCAATCAACCTAGTGAACATGGTGCTAAATGTGCTAATGACGGACAAACAACTATGGCACAGGCGTGATTGACAGCACTAAGACCTGCCTCTTTGCTCTGATTGGCTGTTAAAAGTTAGCACTGGGAAGAAACAGAGGAGCTTGACTTATTTTTTTATTTCACAGATGATCTGTTTCACACTATACTGTCACAACATAGTGATTATAAATGTTACATACTGCACCTTTAAAGCAGGACCAGGGCTATTGTCTACCAGAAAATCAGAAATCTAAACAGATCTTTGCTTGTTCGTCACAAGGTCTCTTAAATACAAGACTGCAATTATTTATAGCACACTCAGATAATAGAATATTTTATAAACACAGTGTGAAAATCTATACAAGAACGCTGGCCTTGTCCAAGTTTTTCTTTCGAGGTAAACATAGTTGCCTTGTTTCCATCTCAAATTCAGCTTTTCTTGGGTCGCTTGCTCTAAACCTCTGTTCATGTGACCTGAAGAAGGCATGAGATTGGCACATGACTCTGATTCTTTTATGTTGTGTTTTAGTTCATTCCAGGATAAAGTTACTAATTTGAGCAAAATAGCACTTGCCTAATTGGCAAGAGCTACTTGAAGTTTGAAGATCTAGCAAAGATGTTGTAAAACATATCCATCTTTTTGGATCCGGTAATTCTCTGAATTGCCTGGAGGAATTCTGAGAATGTGCTTCAAAGCTTGCACTTGATCTTCCTATACCTTAAAAGGATACGTGGTCATTTCCTACACAGGTCAGGCTTTTTTTCTGCTTTCCTAGATTTTCCATCTCTAATTTTAGATACCTAATTTGACATGGCTGTCAGTGCAGTAGTAGTTGAAGGTTTACGAAAAGAACGAAGTCTTAGCTTAATAGTGTGCGTTGTTCCTCTTAATACAAATGCTTTGAAACTTTAAAAGAAGAGACCAAAAGGTTTGGCCAAATATTTGGCTTTCAGAAAGAGTGGTGTGTAAAAGAAACTTTAAAGAAAGTCAGATGAAGTTTCATCTGTGGTTTGCTGTAAAGCCAAAAAGACGGCAAACATGTGACAGAGCACAGTCCGTTGAGACGAGACATAAACCAAACATTTGGGCCTATAAAAGTAGTGCTACGTTTTGCAGAACACACTGTACAGGAAGCATGGTGGGGCAGCATCATGTGGGCATCAAAATGTTTTTTTTTTTTTTTTAAAGCATTGAAATGAAAGGTTGTAGTTGAGTACAATTAGGAATCTGTGTCAAGATTTGAGTATTGTTGAGATGCATTTTCATCTAGTCTGAGCTGGATTCATTATTCAGCACAAAGATGTGCAAATCTGATAGAAACACACCTACAATACTTGCAGCTGTAACTGCAGCAGAACATACATACAATCCACTTTTTTCCCCTAAACTTTTGGCATTTATTTATGTTTAATTTATTTTGCCCATTATAATTGCTTGTTTTTTTAGATTACTGCTGCCCTTTGATATCATAAAATACAAAGATTATTAAAAATAAAATATATTACTATTATTTCTTAGAGTAGTGGATGACAAATGCTGTTTTTTGGGTTTTGTTTTTTTAAGAAATGCAGTACTCATCTACAATCTTCCATGCATACTTTGTATTGGTCTACTACACCAAACATTTGCAAACGTAATGCACATGACTTGATATCTTGTTGCAATAACACAAATGTGCAATAATTTATGCATAAGAAGTTTATGCATTGTGGCGTTTAAGTGATAGAATTATTGTGTACAAAATAAATAATTAAAATACATTAGATTTGAGTAGCTGATTTCACTAAAAACCTTAATTTAACTCTGCATATGGTTAAGACATAGTTTTTTTAAAGCTTTTCAGTCAGGAAAATGAACACATTTTGGTAAATTAGCCTGCCATCAATCTGCCAAGAGAGCCACATGCTTCTGTTAGGAGGGCAGGTCAGCTGGGTCACACTGTGCTCCTCTAATAGACCGGCCATTAGTTTTGAGCACTGCTAATGCTGTTTTCTCCTTTCAGTTCAACACTTCTTCCTCAGACAGATTGTAAATTATGCTGGCATGCTAACTAGCCAAATGATCAAAAGCTAATATTTCAGCTACCTATCAAAACAAAGAGCAATTTATAACTTGCAAACCAAATTGGCTAATTTTCCTACTTCTTTAAAAATCGTTTTGTAATCATATTGCTTCACAGCAGCAAAAGTATTTGCATTTGGTTGATATCAGTCAAGGTTTGTCTGTGGCAAAGTTGTAACAGGATTTGAATCTTGCGTGTGTGCGTGCGTGCGTATGCAAACCTAATTGCTCAAAGCTTGAAATGTGTCATTATGTTGCAGTTTTGGTCAAAACAATTCAAGTAACTCCATGTGTTGCAACTTTTACAGTTGGGCTGAAACAACTAATTGGCTTAATCGTAATTAATCGATTATTGAAATGATCATCAACTACTTTGGTAATAAATTAGTATTTAAGCCAAAACTGTACAAACAATACATTTTGCATTTAAGATAAAAACAACTGTCTATAAATATGTTTTAGCCAAAACTCCTAAAGTGGCATAGTTTCCTCAAGTTTGGCTGCAATAGAAGCTATTTCCTGCCACAGCCTTCTCTGTCTGCAATAACTCTTTGAAGAATTTTGAATTGAATGAGTTGTAACATTTAATTTTCTTTTGAGAACAACAAAGCACTTTTGAATTTGAATTGTTTTAACTTCACCTGCTTCAAATTCACTAAAGGAAAGCTATGTTTTTGCATTTTGGCAATACAATTTTTATTTTCTTATTTAAAAAAGGAATTGGACCATTTATTTGCATCTTTCAACATTTATTTGCATCTTGTATTTTACGAAATGGGTTAAAGTAATTAAATATAAAAGCTGTAAAATTTGGCATTTGTTCTTTCCGATTAATCGTGAGAATAACTGATTAATCGATTACTAAAATAATCATTGGTTGCAGCCCTACTTTATAGCAGAGTATTTTGGCCAAGAGCAAGTCATATTTTGCTCTTCATAACTTGCAGACTTCTGAGAAGCATCTCTTGCTGTGAGTGTTTTTCTGTCCGAGAAGAATGGAGGTATGTCCTCTGTGTGTAGTTGATCCTGGCTGCCAGCTGCTCTCTTTCCATACTTTGCAGCAGATCCTCTGGCCGTATCAAGTAGCCAGGCTCAGACATGACTTCCCTGTCAGGAAACTGGCGGCATCGACAAGGGCAGGATTTCCTGTCTGCCTCAAAGTTCCTCTTCTCTGGTGGGAGATGGCGATAAGCGTAGCCAATGTAGTGCTAATTCACCCACATTTGGATATGAGTCCGAATTTGGTTGTGGTGTTTCAGACTCGCATCCTGAATGGAAACAAGACCTGCATTAGCTGTGAGGAATGTTCATAAGCCAGTTGGCAGGCACACTTATGTAAGATGTAAATGTTTTCATATATGCTACCATTTCCTGGTAAGATGAAAAAACTTAAATCCAGCTTTGCCCCGTTAGCTCAGCTATAACTAGGTACAGTTAGGACCAGTGTACAGTAGCAGGAGATTTTCTCTGGATGTTGCAGGTTGTTTGAATAATTGCTAACATGTGGTTAAGGTCAGGGTTGAGTTTATTAGCTGGACTGCCAACCAGCCACCTTTTCCACAGCTGGTGGTCTGGATCAGCTTTCATTTGTCTGCTGTTCTCTGCTGACTCTGTTGTTCTGTTTAAATGTGACCCGGCGAGACTGCTCTTCCCTAGTGACCAAAAGAAGAAATTACACCACTCTTACAAAGATGATTCAAATAATAATTTTTTAAAGACATTACCTTCCGTGATTAATATAACTAGCAAATTTCTAAAATGATAGCATAGGTCACTTTTTGCCAAAAACAATTTTTATTTATATTTTTTTTCCTAGATTATCTTCTGATAATAAAAAGGTGATGCTTTTAATTTTTTATTTATTTACAAAATTACTTTTGGCATAAAAATGGTTATCATTTGCAACTTATTTAAATATTTTTGAAAGAATTTTTTCTTTTTTCTTTTTTTTTTAAGTACTTGATTAGAGAATATAACAGACATACACCTATCTCATGAATCAAAGAGCACAGGTGTATTTGGAATCACACTGTGCTATTCTGAGGCCACTTACTGACAGCTGTTGCCATTTCTGGCTCTCCTCTCTCTGATGTCACTTTATTGTGAGCAGCTTAGCAGCTGAGCGCGCTGCTCTGCTTTTCCACGTCAGCCATTGTTTCCGGTGATGCAGGGCTGATTCACTGCTCACATTCCACACCAAGGTGGCACTCGCGTGCAGATGACTTGGTTTTTAAGATGAGTTAAATGGAAGCTAACTTTTTTTTTCTGATCTTGCGTTAAGGCTACAGATTGCCCAGGAGGAGCATCGGACGGTTGAAGTGGAGAAGGTGAACCTGGAGCAGAAGCTGAGGGACGAGATAAACGCTGCAAAGCAAGAAGCTCAGCGACTGAGAGAGCTGCGAGAAGGCTCCGAGAACGAGCTGAGTCGGCAGAAATATGCAGAAGAAGAGCTGGAACAGGTACCATCTCTCTCATCCATGACGCTCAGGTTAGGTTGAGTTTTACCATATTACAGGTCCAATGCAAGGGACTAACAAAACAATTTTTTTTACTCACTTGTATTCAGGACAGGTGGTAGTTTCCAGTTCCTGCAGTGTAAACATGATTTATATTCCCCTTTCATTCTTCAGCTTAAATTTTTAAATGCATAGCAATGATTAAATAATTGCTATTTCTACTCCATAACAGTGAAAGTGATACATATAGAGGCTCATATTTTATCGTAGTGACCTTTCTACATTGATGCCAGATGCAACTCTGATTTAATAAAATCATTCAGGTAATTAGGAAATCATCTCCAGATGTCCTTTTTGTAGAGCAAAGTTCCTGGCACACGCTGGCAACCAGCTTCTACATGCTGTGTTGCGGCAGGACATGTGGAAAATAATAATAATACAAATGTACATCTTTTTGTGGCATTAATTTGTAAGAGTATGGTTCTAATTTGTATTAAAAAAGCAGTAAATTACAATTTTTATGCCCATTTCTGAATGTATCAGTCATGTTCAGGAAGTTAGGGTTTTCTGAACTAAACAGATTATTTATGTTTACATTTTTTCACAGTGATGATTGACCATTGAATCATTTTTGTCTTCCAAGACAAAACAGTTCAAGAAGAGGCAAAAGCTCCTTTGTATAAAACCTAAATGTTACAGGAAAATATCCAGCACTACAATCCTTCATCAGTTATCATAAATTTATGAAATGTAACCATTAAAAATAAAAAATAAAATCATCTTTAAGAATGAGTGGCAAATTGAATAAAATCTCAAACAATAACTAATATCATGTACTTAAATTACAACTCTTTAAGTATAATTTTCAATAATTTACAGAGATCCAGTCTTTCACTGAGTCATTCCAAAGTTTGAAAAAAAACTGCTGGTCTGATCATCAGGAACGTGAAGCATCGAGTTAAGAATAAAACTGCAAATTTGATTTGAAATAATGAATGAAATGCATTGGTATTTTGTTTTGGAAACGAAACTGCAAATTTGAAATATAATAATGTTCTAAATTGTGACAATCCGTAGTAACTTAAACAGAGGAGCAGAAGGACAATTAGAATCTGATGTAAAGATTAAACCCAGCAGTTCTGTACTGTTGGACATTTTAGCATCAATGCAGTTCAACGTGTTTTACTCTATGAAAACATAATATAGTTACCAATAATGAAACAAGCAACAAATATTATCAAGTAAATATACATCAAATATAATAACCAGTGCTCCAGTTATAACATCACCTACACTAATTGGAATAATTGGTATTGATAGAAGTGTTTCGGCTGTTTTGCTGTTTTTTGGATGTTTGTTCCGGTTTAGCATAAAAACTAAATGCTGTTTCTCCATGTTTGGTTCTGAAAGTGTGATGACATTATGATCGGTGCAGTCCTGCAGAGCTTTGCACACGACAGTGCAGTTTATTGTCCTTCAGCGTGATGAAACAGGACCTCATTCAGCACTTCTGTTATTTTAATTCTCATCTTTGGCCAAGTGTGCAGTTCAAGCTCCAAGACATTACACAACATTAAGAGACTTTGTGAGAGAACCCAGGATTCAGGTTTTTGTGTCTTTTACTAATCCGCTGTTGCACCGGTAACATTGGCTTTTTGGAAACTGACAGGCGTTTTCTTTTCCACGCACCGTTTCTCCATTTGTCAAATTGTTTGTGCAAGGTCACCAAACCCATGAATAAATGCAGACCTGGCTACTGATATATTCCCCACAAACCAGAATGGGAGAGGCTAACGTTTGTTTTAATGAGTCACACATCAAACTTGTCACCCAACTATTCTTGGCACATTCATTTTAATGTAATAAAATCTTATATTTATTAAAAACCTCTGTTTAATTTCACAAAAATTAGAAAATTGTACAACAGTAAACATTAGTTGTTTCCAGATTGTTGTTGTTAATGTATTGTTCTACATGTATGTCTTAACCTTTTGTGCAACTTATTGTAGGTGCGCATGGCTCTAAAGAAAGCTGAGAAGGAACTGGAGTCTCGGAGCGGCTGGTCTCCTCCAGAACCTCTTCAGAAGTGGCTCCAGCTCACCCATGAGGTCGAGGTGCAGTACTACAACATCAAGAAGCAAAATGCCGAACGGCAGCTCCTGGTGGCCAAAGAAGGGGTGAGCACAACAACAGCATCAGTGGAATTTATTGAGTTTGTTTTTTAAATGATGATACAAGGCAGACCAGATTAATTCTGCAGATTAGTGCCTCTAAAAAAAAAAAAGAATTCAAGATTTATTCTCAGATTTTTAAACTTTTTTTCCCTCAGATTTCTGATTTTTTATTATTAGGTGTCAATTATGTTATGTTAGCAAAACAATCACAAACATTTCTTTATTATAGGCTATGTAAACCTGCACATTATACACACTTAAGGCCATCCAAAATTCATTTGATAGATTTGAGTTCTAAAACTGGATTTGCCCGAATTGTTTAAACTATTCAAACAAATCCGATTCAGAGGAAAAAAGCCAAAATTCTTTTATTTTTTTCATCGGCTCTAATCCTCTTCCATACAACTCAAACCCATTATCCTAATGGGACCAGAACCAGCAAAAATTGTTTTCTGGTTCTGTTTCCTCAGTACAAATATAAGATCTAAATTTCATCTTAACATATATGTTAAGCATGAAGTTTTGCTTTTTACTTCACAGGCAGAAAAGATCAAGAAAAAGAGGAACACTCTCTTTGGGACGTTCCATGTGGCTCACAGCTCCTCACTGGATGATGTGGACCACAAAATCTTGGCTGCAAAGTGAGTTGGAGTGAACAACAGTACAGAAAAATTATAGAAAATATCTTAGCGGTTGTTGTGCATCCTTATATATGTATTTTTTTGTATTATTTCGCCAGACAAGCGCTTGGTGAGGTGACCGCCGCTCTGAGGGAAAGGCTGCACCGCTGGGAGAAGATTGAGATGCTCACAGGTTTTACTATCGTCAACAACCCGGGCCTTCCCTCGCTGGTCTCCACCCTCAACCTCGACGCCAGCTTCATGGGCGGCAGAGCCACACCGCAGCACTTCGTCATGTCTGACGACATGGACGACTTGGACGAAGGCATGATGTCTGGAATCCTGCAATGTAAGGGTTCATTCCAATCTGTTCCCCAAAGTTCGGGGATTAGCAAACGACTCCCTAAACAGCCAAAGACCGTGGTGGGGAATTGAAAAAAGAAAACAAAATCACCCACGACAATTGGAGAAATTGCCTCTTTGCCTCCATCTCGCACTGGTGACGGAGGTGGTGTAGTAATTGTTTGTGAATAATTGTTTTCAAGATCGTTGCATTTGTTCATGTACTTTAACTGTCTTGTTTTTAAAACAGTTGCAGTTTACATGATTTTTGTACTTTTCAGAATTTTTTGGCTAATATGGTATCTATAGTGGTGTATTAGGGTCCGTGAAGTTAGAGAAAAGAAAAGTACATTTCTGCCAAAGTAACAAAAAAATCAGAAATTTATAGAATAATGTCAGAAATGTTCCACACAAAAAAATCCGTTTTAAAAGTTGTAGTTTTGCTAGGAAAAAACTCAGAAATTTTTAGATTAATCTCAGGAGTTTTCTAGAAATAATTAGGAAATCTCTGAGTTTCAAAAGTCAAAAATTTGACTCCTCAAGCTAAAACTTTTCCTTCTTTTTTCTAGAAAATTTCTGAGATTGATCTAAAACTTCCTGAGTTTTACTGGTGGAAATGTACTCTATTTCTATCTGCAGTGGCCCTAACACGCTGCTGTAGATTTCCGATCACATGTTTTAGTAAACCTTTCTCCGGCAGGTACTGATTTTCAGCAATTCCGATTTCACTTTAGAAATTGTAAAATAGGAAGAGTGGCCATAAAATGTTTTTTTTTTTCTTCAGCGGTTTTTCTCTTTAATTATTACCATTACTGTTGACTTTAGAAGCAGAGACAATGTCTCTGAGGGATGTTACCACAACCTGGAAGCTGTCAGGTACATAGACAGGGATTTACACTGTCCGAAAAAAAAACATCTGATTGTATTTCTTGTTTCCTGGCCACTCAGAGGTCAGGGCCACTTTCAAATGGGGGCATCTTTATCTTTGTTTTGTGAAATTTTCTTAATGTTCTAAGTGTTTACTTAAACTCTAGGCTAATATTAACACTGAGGCCTTCTGTGACTTTTTTGTTTTTATTGAAAACTGAACTGTTCAGAAAAATATACTTCTTCATAAGAACAAGTTTTTGTGTTGATATTTTAATGTATCCTGCAGCAATGTTCAGTCTGCCTTTGTGGCAGATCCCAGTGTAGTCAGCACTCACATCCTGCTGTCCATCACATTTCCATCTATTCCTCTAACATGGATTTTCTGTGTGATATTAGATTCTTACATTTCAGCCTCCCAAACTACTGCAGTGTTTTGTCACATTAGTAAAACGTTTCTAGTTACTACTTGGACAAAACATTAAGCATTACATCATGTGTTTTAACACATGCAAGTCTCTCTTCATCAATATTAATTGCACTTCCTTTCTCATCCCCTTCCCCCCTCCCCCCCCTTTTTTTTTTTTTTTTTTTTTACACACCATCTTTGTTTCTGATTTGCTCCCAACGCTTTCCCATTGGCCTCACTTTAGACAGCACACTGCAGCCGAGGCGGCGAGTCGGTGACCTGTGGCCCAGTGCTTCAGATTGCCAGTCCATAAGGAAGTATTCTGGTTGGCAGTTATTTGTTCCCAAACTCAGTCTTCAAACTGCCTTTCCCTTTGACCCGTCTGTAATTCCTTTTACCTGTATGTTCTGGGCCACAGCTGAACGAACACCCAATGCTGTTCATCAGAGAACTCTACTAATATTTCCTTAGTACATACCACATGAACTCCCATCTCCATGTGTGGCTTTTACCCGACGCACTCCTGTAGTTTCATCTCCATAACATTAAAAAAAGTTTCAGTTTTACCTATTTAATATTTTGTTCTTGTTTGGAAATGCAACGATAAAAACATCCTGTTATTTTCCTCTGATGCATTAATAAGGCATTTATAAAGTTGATGCAAAGTTTGAATTGGTCTCCTTTAGGGATGAAGCCATTTATGGGACTAATTGTGATGAATTCAAATAAAAAATAGTTTATCCATTAAAAACCTGTTTAACTATTGATGTTGTTGTAAACTAATTTAGTAAATTTTACCACTCAGTTGGTAATAAAATTTACTAATAAAATTACTAAATTTACTAATTTTGTGAGTAAATTTAAGATTAAGTGATTTTATTTTTTTAGTATTAAGATTTAAAAAGGTTATTTGCTGAAAAAAACAGCATTTTTATTTACACTCTGAGCAGTTATTAAGCCAAAACTGTGTAAACAATATCCAGTTTGCATTTTAGATTAACAAAAAAAACCCTTTGTCTCTACATGTTTGAACAAAAACTCAAGTTGTTTAGTTTTAGCTTAACCTGGTTAAAATTTTGTCATGAGGCACTTTTTTCTACCCAATTATTAATTGGTTAATAATTTTAAAAAAAAATAGGTCTTTTTCACTTTTTGCATTTTTTGTTCTTTAAATGCATCAAAACTAAGAACTCTCACTATTTTCTGTAAATGCATCAAACACGATCATGCTTTATTTTTTTTTTTGTCAGTTTAATAAAAAATCTGATAAATGCAAAGGATTTATTCCCTCCTCCTCTCTTTACTTTCATCCACTCATCTGTCCATTCATCAGCTTCCCTCCACAAATGTCTTCCAGCCCTAATAAATCTTTGAATTAAACAAAGACATAATACATGTTTGGAATTTCTTTATTAATCTTTTTTTGTATTACAAACTTGTTACTTCCAACAAAGACCCTGCAGAACCATCTTCTCTCTATTTTCTGTTTTATTTAATGAATCTGCAGGTTGGACCAAAAAAAACCAAAAAGAAATATTTATATTGACCAACAACGACTTATTGGTGCATTTCCGAGTAACATCCCAACAATCTTTTCCTCTGTTAATTTTTTTCTTTTCTTCCCTTGTTTATCAAAATCTCTCCTGTCTGTCAGTGTTTGCTACTAATGCTGTGGCTTTTCCCTGCAGCTCCCAGTATGATGTCCCTGCGCCAACGCCACATTGACCCCCAGCTGGCTTTGGGTTCCCAGAGGTTGGTAGAGAGCTCCCTGCTTGCGGGGCAGCAGGGGGAGGGCAACCCTTACCTGTCCAAGCCTAGGCCTGCCTTCAGACAGTCTCGAAGCCATTCGTTCGGGCAACTCGAATGTCTTCCTCTGCAAACTCTCTCCTCAGCTGTGTCTCACCCGTCAGTCATCTGCTCTTTCAACCCAATCCCTCAGTCTGTGCCGTCCTTGTCCTCTTCCTCCTCCTGCTTACCCAGCACCGTTGCTGGCGGTGTTGCCCTTCATTCCTCCCATGTACATCATGCTGCTTTCCAGCCCATGGACCCAATTCCTGATTATATCTCCAAAGTTCACTCCACATGCAGCGACAGTCTCGGGTACCCGTCTCACTCTACACTACGCATGTGTGTGGTTCTTTTTATTTCTACATTTTTCTATCCACCTTTGGTCATGTTTTTTTTTTTCTTTTTTTTCTTAACATTTCTTGCAAGACTGATGTTTTCAGAGTGTTGGGTTTTGTCACTCTCAGTAGTTGAAGTCATTGTGTCTATCATCACTGCACCTCTTAAAACAGTTACTGTCCATTTTCAACCTTTTCAACCTGACATTTATTGCCTTCCACTATTAACAAGCGTGAAGTTCCACTACCCAGGCTTCGCTCAGCATGCTGCTTTGCAGACATAGTGCAGATGAACCCAAGCATGGAATTGGGGCTGGGCGAAAGATCGATTTTTATCGATTATTCTATTAAAATTGGCTTTTGAAGATTTTATTTTTGGAAAATCTTTTTTTCTTTTCTTTTTTTCCCCTACAACAGGCTTGTTGTGTTTCCAAAATTCAGAGTGATGTCAACACAGCCAAGTCCACAATCTTATTTGACAAATGTGCTTCTATTAATTTGGACTTTAGGACCTATTAAGACCAGGCTACTTTTTCCTCCTTAATTACAAGAATAAAGTCATAATATTATGGAAATAATACAGTCATAATCTTTTGAAGATGAAGCAGTAATTTTATGAGGACCCAATATTACAAAAAACAAACATTTGAATGATAATTTGGTATTAGCTTTACAGATAAGGAGACACTTCATCTTTTAACACACTGGCGTCAGATTATTGTCGAGCAGGACTTTGAAACCGTCATGCAAACAACTGAGTCTATTTCAAATAAAGATCTACACAAACTGATCAGATCTTGCTTTACAGGATGACTTTTTCTCATTAAAATGACCTTTTTTGTGTTAGTTTAAAGTGTTCTTGTATAATTGCACCTTTATTCTGCTAATATTGAGACTATTGTAAATATATCAAAATTCTCAAAGCCTGCGCCTAATACGCTGTTGTAGGGATGATTGACATAAAAGTCACCTTTTGAAAATATTTAGTCATTTGTAATTTTCTCCTTAGAAAATACAATCTGATAATAAAAAATATATATATGGAGATACCGATTGCAGTTTTCTGGCCAATCCGTGGTGGTTGAAATGTTGCTAAAAATAGTCTGAGGCCTCTCTCATAGTAGAGCAACAGAGGATAGTGGCTGATTTTTAGACGTGCGTTGTGATCAGCTTAACATTTAAGTATCGATCAATCACAGATCTAAAATTAAGAAAATCAAGGCCAATTTATCGGTACGTCTCTAAAAAAAGATTTTATTTTTAATCCATTTCGCCCAGCCCTACTTGGAATACATGCATACACTATAAAAACTATGCATATTTCAAACTTCCCCCGCCCCCATCTAATTTTTGTATTTTACGTTTGGCCGCCCTGCAGGGACTTGAACCGCTCCGACTCTGACTCCTCGTTGTCCCTCTCACAAGTTGGCGATCGGCTCTCGGCCTACGGCTCCAAAAGCCATCTGATCAAGCCCACCTCTCTGATGTACGGCCTCTCCAGCCGGGCGGACGACACCGTCTCCCTGCACTCTAATGGAGGGAACCGGATTTACGACGGCGGCGCCGCGGAGAACGTCTCCGGAAGCCCCATCCTCATGAAGGAGATCCACCACATGGAGAAGTCGCCCAGCCTGGGAGAGATCAACAACTTCTCCGAGTCTTCCCGGTCTTTTAGCCCCAACTCGACCGAGCCGGATACGCCGTCTCCGACGGGCGGCCAGGCGGGAGCGGCGGCAGCGGGGGGGAAGGGCAGCAGTCGCATCCCACAGCTGTCCTCCAAGAAGAGTCCTCTGGAGGAGGACAGCTGCTCTACGGGAGAAGATACAGATTCAGCCGTCATCCGCAAGAAACACCCCTTCAAAATCTTCAAGAAGCAAAAAAAATGAGCAACATGAACCAAAAAGGCTGTCAAAGCTGCTTGACTGTATTCCTCTATTTGTCTTTTTTTCTTCTCCTTCTTTTTGTAATGTCTTGGGTTTAATTACGGTCAAAAAGATGGCACGATGCATTTTACCTGTAGGTTCCGACGCCTGCGTTGGACTGTGGGAGCAACCCACCGTCTGGCCTCCTCTGCTCGATGGTCCTGCGGTTGAAGCGGAGCGCAGCGAGGCAGGTCTGTACAGTGGAATGTAAAGTATTATTTATTCCTGCAGGAAGTTGTGCTGGTCTGAAAGGGAAGCGTTTCTCCCTCTGGATTTTTTTTAAATTAATTTTTTTTCCTCGTTCTACAATCTAACATTTTGCATGTCTTCACTTTTGTTTGACTGATATGCTCTTAGTGTTTGCTCGGTTCGTGTTGTTATCCAGCGTAGAAAACACTTGATGTTACTTTGATTACTACCTAGCTGTCTAGCCTACGAATTCAAATGAATGCACACTGTTTCTTGTGTTTCGTTCCTCCTCTTTTTTTTTTGTTTTAAACTGGCAAGTACAGGTTTTTCTGTCATTTGTTGTCTGGAAGGATGAATATATACATTTCTGGGAACTTAATACACAATAGCAGAAGTGGTAGTTAGAGGTTTGGCTACACCAAAATGTTACTATTTAGACAGTGTAACAGCAAAGACTTGTGGATGGAATTCACATCTGCTAATGTTACAAAACGACAATCACATTTTAAGGTAAGGGCATTTCTTTTTTTAATGTTAAATACTTGTTCACTCTGTACAAAATTGGAAAGGTGCTGGATGTCTGTTCTTTTTCTTGCTTTAAAGTCCAGCTTTATTAAACAAAAACCACAGATTAAAAACAAAAAAAGTTTTCAATGAATTGATACCTACATATTCGTCTCATTTAAATTAAATTAACATTAAACAGTAAATCCAAAACACTTATTTTGAGGTGAAGCTCAAAAGAACTAACAGGGATCATTTTTGATCAATTAATTTCAGCATCATTGCTTCCAGCTAATGAAAATCCTAAATTCTGTATTTGAGATCATAATGTTTACATTACATTTGATAAATGTAGTCAGTTTCAAAACAGAAATGTTACATCATGGCCAACATGATTAAGAGGATGTAAAATACTTTCTTTTTTTTTTTCTCCACCATTCTGTCATTGATGCCACCCAAATGTAGGATGGAGCCACAAAAACGAATTGCTGGCTGCTCTCAGTGCTTTATCAAAGCCTGGAGGGAACCGGATTTACGACGGCGGCGCCGCGGAGAACGTCTCCGGAAGCCCCATCCTCATGAAGGAGATCCTTCATGAGGATGGTTGATCTCCTTCAACCTTCAAAGGTTGAAGGAGATCCTTCAACCTTTCAAGGTTGAGTGAAAGGAAAAATGTGGCACTGAGTGATGCATAAACAATTTATTTGCTTCAAGCTAAAAACCTTCTTGCATCTGGTTCCATTTTAGTGCATTTAAAAACTTTAATACAATTTATCTTTTTACATTCAAGAGAACCTTTGTGTACGTGTGTTTCTGGTACATCCGTAAATCTGACGCACAGCCGACATCTGCAGTCAGCAATGGACGACGACGAAGCCACTTCTCTTGGCTCGCTCTGGGCTAACATTTGCTTAAAAAAACAAAGATCTGAAGGAATGAGAAGAGATCGTTGTTGTGCTAGAAGGAGTTACCTTAATAGTAAAGCTGCTCAAGCCAAAAATAGCATCTCAGTGCTAAACATGTAGCAGCAGCGCAGATGTCACCAGTATTAACTGGTGACGTTAATACCACAGTCCACATTTGTAAAGAAGTTCCACAAGTGAAACACTGGAAATCAGAAAAGCACTTTGCACCAGTTCACATTAAAAACAATTGTTATTAAGCTGTCTATTTATTTATTCAATAATTACAAGAATTAATTAATTACAGACTCTGCAATTAACTACTGAAAATTTGAATGGAGTCCCACCACTAGTTGACATGCTTGGATATCACACTCTGACCAGCCAGCTTTTGTAAGTAACGGTACTTTGTTACCAACATCTCCTGTACAACTGACCTTCCTGTGAGATTTTTGGCCATAGCATTTGTTGTGCTATAAAAAAAATACTGGTAGTCAAATTTGTTGAGAAGATGGATTTAGGGTTTTCATCAGCTATGATTCATAATCATTAAATACCCCCCAAAAAACAACTGAAGATACAGCAATGTGTGGATGAATTTTCTGAACCGATTGGCCTCTTCTTTGTAACAGACAGATGAAGGTGATTAGATCAGATCTCACATTTTTGATCAGTTCTATTAGAAAGGCAAAACTTTAAACTGCTTCTGCTCGTTTCTGTCTTACTGGTCCCCCTTTTTTCCTCTTTAGTTCAATGTAACAAAAAAGTAAGTAGTAATAGTTGTTGGTAAGGGCTACCGTTACAAGGATATGTATTTGCTTAGCTTTAGAGAAAAAAAAAATGTTACCATTTAAGATGACTTTTTATAAAAAACTGCAAGGTGTGGAGGCAAAACAACCAATCGTGTAAAAGTGCCAAATCTCTGATTTCGTCAGAGGCCTTCGTATTTGTGTTGTGTTCGATCCCTTCGGCCCCTTTTACACAGAATCCAGAGCTCCACGATGTGCGCCGTGCCGCACGTCGAGAGCTTAGATGCTGAATGTCCCAGGGTATCGTTACTGTAACAGTACCGCAGGTACAACATGTTTACATTTGTTACAGATGAATTCAATTCTCACATTATTTACAACACAGAATGTTGTGCCAGTTTTTAATGCAAGTCGCTTGGTTTTAAGCACAGAGCTATGCATCAGTAGTTGTAGTTGATTTCTGACTTAGTGAGGACGCCGGTCATTTTTAGGGCGCTCCTCTTAAATGATCAACCAAAAAGTGCTGCAGAAGACAGTTGGTCTCTCCCCGCCTCGGCCTCATAATGTAACCGGTGGTTTGGATGCAGAAGACATGTTTTAATTACTTATTTAAGAGACCAGATTAAAAACATTCTTACTGGTACTCCTTAGTGTCTTTTCTACCTGTCTCTCTTTTTGTTCTGTTTAGTTTTATTTAGTTTTTTTTTTCTCTGCACGACGGCTGTAAATTGAAAATGCCATCTGAGTGCGTGTCCGGGTGTCTGTCTCCTCCCAGTATATTGCACTGTAATGTTGATGCATGTCAACTACCATAATAAAACCTATATTGGGTTAAAAGAATGGATCAGCTTCAACTCTAACCTTGCTACCCGACTTTTCTTCTCATTTTTGAGCTTATATTTATGAATACATGCAGTATATTTGTACAGAGAAAAATGATAATTTTGCATCTGTGGTGGTCTAGACTTTGATGGCACTCTTGCATGATAGCAATAAACTATTTTGAATGAAAACAAAGTGGGTTTTACTCGTTTGTAATCTGAACTCAGATTTTTTTCCCCCATTTTTCTTCAGGAGTAAACAACTTATAAGAATCGTTGTAAACAGCCTAATGTGTCGCCGTGTTGAAGGCGGAATGTCTTAAAGAGACAGAGGCCACTTTCCAGGTGTCAAATTGTGAAGTCAACTTTCCTTTCGGTTCTGTTTGATATTTACAAGGTGTAGGTGTATATATCAGACGTACGTTCAGTATTTTTTAGACCTTATGCCTAAAAAATACCGTCAACCCTTTAATTAGGAATTACCATTTTAACTTTTTTAAAACTTGAGTGCATTTCAAACATACAGTGACTTACAAAAGTCTTTTATACCTCTTGAGAATTTTTGGCATATTTACAGACAAATTCAAATTTTTTTTTGTTTTATTTTGGGATTTTCACACAATGCACAACGTCAAACGGAAAGGGATTGTAATAATGAACACAACCAACAAATGACAAGAAAAAGCAGATACCATAGTGAAGTATGTTGACAACCAACATAGAAATTAGCAAATAAACTAAATAAAAAAAAAAAGTGTACAAGAAAAGACAATCTAAATAACTAGTATTGATCTCTTACATGGATAGGTTGCCATGTTAAACAGGATGTGTGTACAGCTTTCCTTCAGCAGTGGAATTCCTGAGCTTCATGCAGAACTATCTGTTCTGTTTGATTTTCTCACCAGAGCTGTGTTTCTCTGCAGCTCCTCCATTGTTACCTCAAGTCCTGTCCACCATTTCTCTGATCAATGCTCTGCTTCAGTGACCTGTGAGTTGAGGCAGACATTCGTAGTTTGGTCGGCTTGTGGAGTAGAGGGTGGAACAACTGGATTCATTTGATCAGATATTAAATCAAGAAACTAATCCAAGTCTTTCCAGGAGATGTGAATGAAACATCTGTCTGGATCCAGATCATGAGGAAGGACAAATATCACAGTTATCAGGTCTTTACTTCAAAAATATTTCCAATGTAATTTGCTTCCAGTTCACAAACACTCATTGCTTTGTGTTGGTCTGCCATGTAAAAGGCTTGTAGCTGTAAACTAAATGTGGAAACATGTAAGGGGTGTGAATACTTTTGCAGGCTCTGTGGAGAAGCTTTAGTTGTATCTTGTTCAGATACAACTCCTCCCCACTCACCCACACGGTTCAGGTAGTAATTGGGTGGAACTGTGTGCTGTTAAATATTTACCTGTGTTTCAGAGCAGCCAATGTGGAACAGGATTAGATCCGGCTCTGTAGTTTCTCTGCAGCAGAAGGTTACTGCCGGCGCTGGGAAACATGGCCGTTCATTCACTGTACAAATGCATTTGCCAGTTTTTCCTCTGCCTGCAGGTAGGAGCACGTTTATCTCAAGCATCTTTGTCTTCTCCCCTTTCATCAGGTGCGTTACTGTGTGTGTGCCGTTCTTCAGATTGTTTGCGGTCTGGACCAGGTGAAGCTCCTGAATCCTCCAGAGGAAGCTCTCCCTGACCATCTCCTGAGAGTTTTCTACTCTTGTGATGGCGCAGCTATCATACAGCTGGACTGTGTTGTGTCATTTGAAACTGGCTCAGTCTCCACAGTCCGTATCAAACGGTGGGGTTGTGTCCCAGGTGACCCTGCAATAACGACCGTGAAGCTGAATCTGCCAGACTGGTTGGTTTACCAAGCAGACGGAATCGTTCCGGAGTCCCACAGGGTGCTGAGTTGTTTTCTCCGAGCCTCTGTCAGATACAGTGATTCTGATGATACTAAACGGTCCAAGGATTCTCAGGATGTAGCGTTCTTGCTGCCTAAGCCCTTCTTCAGTCGCCCTATCAAGCAGCATCGTCTCTGCACTGCGTGGAGTAAACAGATGTTACAATTAACTCAACGGTTTTTGCAGAAAAAGTGTCCTTTAGAGCAAGGTAAGGTTGGACCACTGAAACTACATTAGATGTTAGCTTTTTTTATTCAAAGGGAGAGTACTATGTGGCATTTTATAGCACTATCATAGTCATATATAACAAACATGACTATGTTTGCAATAAGCAGCAAAAGAAATTGACTTCACAATGCAACACTTTTGAAATTGGGCCTCTGTCTCTTTAAGAAACTTCTGCTCTTCCTGACAGAAAGTCATCACAACATGGCTCCTCATGTTGTTTACAACCGCTGTTAGGAGTGTTGGACTTAGAAGTAGTTTGCATGATGAGCCCAGCAAGACGTGCAGCCCCACCAGGTGTTTGCTAGTTGCTACTGCCGCTAGTCTAGAGGAGCTGATTGGGGAAGGGGTGCTCCGTGAGGTGGGAGGTTGGTGTCACTTTCTCAGACGTGCATGAAAGAATCAAAGCAGTTCTCCATCCATGCTTCTGATGAGGTGATAACATAATATAAAGCTTAATTAATAATAATGAAATTAATACTGGTGGCATTGTGGAAGTTATTGAAACATTAACCTGTTTTAAATGACAGCTGTTGCATATAAAAACAAATTTTCGTCCAACTAGAACTCCTTGTTACCCATAGAAACCATCCATCTTCTGTCTGCAATCTATGCTTCAACTGGAGAAAGTTTTGGAATAACAAAGACCCTGGACCCGTACAGGAACCAGCTGCTGGAGCACTTCCGCGTTAAAGCCGTCCCTTTTCCTTGGTATGAAAGTAAAGTTGCCTCCCAATTAATTATTCGGTGGATGGAAATGTTACAATGGTTACCTTTGCACTGATCACTCTATTGTTTTTTTCCTAGGTGTGAACTTTCTCTGTGGGTATTTGTTACCGGGTATTGCAAGCACAGGTTGTGTGGATTGTTTTATCACATTGATTCCCATAACAATTATGCCACACCAGCACTTTTCCTAACAAAATCAGGTATCAGTAACTTTTCTACATTCTCATATATTCTCAAAAAGCTACAATTTGATGTTGAAAGAGAGGCATCTTTACTGATACCACACCCTTCCTCATGAACATGTTTGGAATCACCTTTTACAGCTTTTCAGGAGAATTTGTGCCCAAAAGCTTAAAACAGTTTTAATGCTAAAATAGCTACATGTTTCCAAATAAAGGACATTCCCTTGATGGAGATATCTGCAAAAATGCAGTTTTTATGCCAAATCATTTATTTTATTGACTAGAATGAATACACCATGCTCACTTGCAGCATGTTGAACTCTGAAATCTAATCTTACTATCATACGTCTTATATTTTGATTAAATCTGAAGTGTTTATTGCTACTTCCCAGGAATTTTTGATTCTGATTGGTTTTTGGTTGATAGGAACTTGGCCCTCCAGAAATTGTGAACACAAAATTATTTTTCCACCTTGTGTCATACAGTTTTCTTTTTTAAGTCTTGCCACTTTCCTCAAAGTAATAAAAAATAAACAAAATAAAGATATATGTGTCTTTGCAATGCTGACATTGCTAGATGAAATCATAAAGGGCCACCTGTGATTTCAACTTTGACCCTTTTCCTCTGAAATTTTTTTTTTTGTACTGTAAATATTTACTTTTCTAAATTATTTCTCACTTTGGGAGTTTTGAATTATTCACTTTAATCAGTATTTTAAACAAATATTGATTCTGGTTCTAGTTTGGAACCATTTACACCCAACAAGCGTTCATGTACTGATAAAACCTTCCAATAATTTAGCTACTCGTATTTATCATCTGTAGACATTTTTCTTTTTTTCTTAGTTTTTAGTCCAGCTCTTTTGATTGAAAACTTGAAATGTGTTTGGAATATTTTGCTCGAAATTCAACACATAAAGATCCACTCTCTTTTATTAGTCTCTGTTAAAGGAAGCTCCAGGTAGGTGGATAAATTACCGTTTTAATTGAAGTAATTTGAAGCGACATTCCAAACCAGGTCTGATTCTGACAGGCCGGCTGCACATCCAGATAAGTGAAGCGTCTGATGAATCCTCTGCATTTCTCTCCTCGTTCACCGTGCCTTTAAACAAGTGGTGCCAACTCACTTTGACCTTACAGGGCAGAACGGTGAGTGATCTCATGTTGACGCAGCATATTCTTCAATATTTGCATAAGGATAACAATGGCACTAAGGCTGCCATTGTCTTTATAGGTCACCGTCTCCTTGGCGTTTATGGACAACGAGGAAAGAACGGTTAAATCTTCAGAGTACTTGTAGGTCTACTTTATAATTTAACAACATATGATTTTGCTCATCTTTAACATTTTTTTTTTTAATACACAGGTTGAGTCATTCTGCCATGTTGGATGACACAGAGGGGTATTTTGTGATTGGTGGAGGGAAATTCATCCGAGGCCTGGAGGGTTATTTTGGACCAGTGGTGTTCTACCGCAACAGTGTTCCTCACAGCCTGGTAGTTACGCTCTTACAAATTCATCTCATAAACAACATGTTTTTTTACATGTTTGTTAAAAGTGTCACCATGTTGTGAGAGTACAATATGAGACAGATGATCTGTGAAAAAATTGAGCTCTTCCTCCTTGGTCATAAACAACCAATCAGAGTCAAGAGGAGGAGGGTCTTAGTGCTCTCAATCAGGCTCATGACTGACAGCGCTACACAGAATTACATAGTTACACTTGCTGACATAATTCAGTGATACAAGTTAACTTTTCAGTTGTATTGTCATACAGTAGCTTTAACTTAACAGTGAATACTTTAAATCTAAGCTGTTCTCCCTCGTTTTTCTACGTCCACAGTCTGAAGTCGCTGTTCCAGATGTTATAAGAAACATAAACCTGACTGGATGGCTGCAGAGCTGCCAAGAATTTCTTTTTGACATCACCGTCAAGATCAGTGGTTTCACCCTCCAAGACAAACACCAGAGAAAAACTGGTAATGTGTCTTTTTGTCCACCAGATGGAGGTAAAATCTCAGCAGAAGAAAACCTGTGATGTCACCAAAACATTGACTGTTTTTGGCCCTTTTAGGGACTTGTTTGGCTGTTTTCCACGACTGGATGGGAAGGGATTCTTCAAACCCGCGGTGTGAGCTTTGGGAGGAGGTGGCAGCTCACAGAAAACTGGCCACAAAACTAGCCAAGTTACTGGTTTTTAAACATGGTAATAAATGAACTACATAATGCAAATCTGTCTGACTAGACAGCTTGAGAGCTGTGATGATCTCTTGATTCACTGATTGATAGTGATGGGCTGTCAAACACCTGCAGGAGGAACAGCAGTCAGCCCGTCCGCTGTGGGAAGAGCTCTGTACTCCTTCTCTGTTCAGAAAATGAGTCAAATGGGCAGCAGTGCAGCGGTCAGCAAAGTCTTACCTCTGCTGCTCCAAGCTGGCTGCCTTGCTGATGACCACGCTCTGCACATGTCATCTGTGCTCTACAGCTCTGGTCTGGGAGTCCACAAAAACCCCACTAAGGTGTTTTTTATTAATTATTTTTTCCTTTTCTTGCCGAGCTTGTTTCTCTTCACGTGGGATTAACATGTTCAGTTTATTCCCATGTTTCTATGTTGGTCACAGGCCTGGCTGCTTACCCTGCTGGCTGCACAAAGGGACCATCGGCTGGCGCTTCTCCATCTCGGTCATGTCCATCAGTGGGGGCTGCATGGTCTGCCCAAAGACCCAGATCTGGCTTATGCCTATTATGCAAATATTGCAAAACAGACGACTTTAGACCGTCATAATCCCACACCACAGCAGGTAACGGATGTGTTGGATGTTGGAAAGTAGAAACTGTTCATCTCTGTTCTTCTAGACTGTGCAGTGGTGTCCAAAGTCGGCCCTCGAGGGCCAGCATCCTGCATGTTTTAGTTCTCTTGACGCAGCTGGATCAAATGATGGCTCATTAGGAGGCCTGTGAAGAACATTGACGTGCTGAAAAGGTTGTTACTACCTCCAGGGAGAGAACTAAAACATGCAGGATGCCGGCCCTCGAGGACCAACTTTGGACACTACTGATATAGTACGAAGGTTTTTAGATTAAATTATACTGTAAAGTATTTTTCATATCTCTCTCAGATTTGGTGGTTCTTGCAGGAAATACGTATAGGCTTGGCACAGACAAGCCTCGTCTTATTTCACCCTTCATCTAATTAAATTTCAAGAAATTATCGAAAGCTGGTAACCTAGTCACCAAGTCCTCGGCAGGCCTTCACCTTAATAAAATAATGAGCTACGTCATTTTTTGCCAAACATGATTTTTTTTTTTTTTAAATCTAAATCACCTTTTGGCAAAAGATGACCCATAGGCCTTTATTTTAAGAAGGTGACTAAAATACATCTGCTGCACATGCATACATGCAGAAGTTTGCAGCTATCTGACAGACACCTGCATTCTGTCCCCTGACTGATATCTCATCTGTCGGATAAGATACTGTATTTCATATTTGTTGGGTGACCCGCCCCTTTCTAATACCACTCTGGGCAACCCCCCATGTAAAAAACTACTAGTGAAATGAAGAATGAGTTTTTTCTTGTTCCTTGCTGAATTGCTTGAGCTCTGACTGGACAGCCCTAAGCCCCTCCTCCTGGCTCTCATTGGTTGTTTTTGACCAGTGGCGTATTCCTGCAGACCAGCACAAGGACCACCAGGGGGAGCTCGATATTTTTCTGTTTTTTTCACATTATCTGTCTTATTATATTGTCACGCCATAGTGGCATTGAATTTTATTCAGATCATTTTTTCTAGAATGAAGTTTGCCGTTCTATTGTGTCTGAAAACATGGAGAAGTCCAAGTGGCGTCAACACTTTTCCAGGGTTCTGCGTCTCATTTCTCTGACATGTGAGCTGAGGCAGAATGTGCTTCTAAAAATGTCCTTTCTGAGGGATCAGCATCCAGTTTAAAGTCATCAATTGATTTCGGAACTCTGTGCTCTGTAATATAGGAGAGATTACTGTTTGATAAAGAGGGTGTTTGGAACAGTTCTTCATGTTTTATTCATAACCCCAGCACAGTGTTTTGTGGAAGAAACTGTTGAAAAGAAAATCAAAGTGTTTCACCTTAACATGTCTTCTGCTTTTCATTTCCTTTTGAGACGTTTGTGGAGGCTGTATATCTGAACGACGACGAGGCTTTGAACCGTCAGACCAATGAAGACCATCACATCTTTCAGTGGCTGAAGCTTCAGGCCCGCAGAGGGGCAGCTGACGCCGAGGTACACGGCTTTATCTGGCCCTGTTCTTTTAGGCATCGGAGGGAGTTCATTTGGATTTTTGTGAGGATTTAGGCGATCTGTGAGGCTTTGATCTTGAGATCAGAGGTGGACTGTGCTCACCACCATCTGTTGCACCAGATTCCCCAATTTCTTCTTGCTGCTGCTGAATCTTTTATTCATCTAGCTGCATGTGTGAGATTTCTGTCATTCTTCAGAAATAACCAAAAGTTACATCAGGGCTGTTGTATGTAGAAAGAAATGTGGAGTTGGTGGAGTTGAACATTTAAAAAGTAAGCGTTGTCCTGCAGCAAGCTCTTGCCCGGATGCTCTTCTGGGGTCAGCAAGGATTGTCTCCAAACATTCAAGAGGCTGTGAAGCATTACAGAAGAGGAGCTGTTCAGCTGGAGGACCCAGTGTCTATGTATGACTATGCAATAGTACTACTGCTGGTGAGATTTAAATCCATATACACTAAAAATGCCGGCTTGTTTTGTTTTAAAAAATAGTGATCTTCTTATAGCAGATTGTTTTTCTTTGTAGGGTCAAGGAGTTGAGAAGGATGTTCCAAAAGGTGTCACATTCCTCAAGAAAGCAATGGAGCAGGTTTCATATAATTATGTTTTAATTACCCATTTTTAATGGCAATGTAGTGATTAGCGTGTTAACTTCGTAGAAATCTATTCAGTGTTCACACTCACCATGTTTTATTATGCAATGCTTCCATCAGGGTTTTGTACCTGCAGTCAACGCCCTGGCCTGGTACTATGAGCAGTTTGAGAAGGATTACCAGCAGGCCGTGGCTCTGTGGGAAAAGGCCGATCTCCTTGGTTCTCCAGACGCCCCGTTGAACCTCGGCATCTTGTACTCACAGGGCCTGTATCCAGGAAAACCTGCAGACCAGGTTTGCAAACATGCAAAGGCATACATTCCTTGTACTCTAGTATAAAAGCTTCAGATCGTTCAGTGGGGAATAATTTGTGTGTCCATCAGCATGAGGCCTACAAGTACTACCTGAAGTCTGCAAAACGAGGACACTTGCGCGCAGCGGTTTTCCTAGCCGACGTCTGGGCCACAGGGATTCCTGGATACGTCGAGAGACGTCCATCAGATGCCGTTTCGTTAGCTACTTCCACTTTTTTTAATCACACTTTCATGCACACCTCTACTGAAACCTTCACATACACTCACCATGAAAATAAAACTAATAGATTTGGACATGTAAGCATCATAAAAATTCTCAAAACTTCCAGGGGAGTGAGAGATTCTTGTACAACCAAAAACAACCAATCAGATCCAGGAGGAGGGTCTTAGCGCTGTCAGTCATTCCTGTGTAAGTGCTGCTCAGAGTTGTAATGACAGAAAACAACTTACCACTCCAGAAAAATTGTTTATCCGCTACCACATATGCTAACTAGCTTTAGCAGTCATGACAGGCATACGAGGAAGTCACAGTGGCTTCCCGTTATGCTAACTGCAGCATAACATGGAGCAAGGCAAAGGGTGTGGGAAGCACATACATGAGGAGGATTGACAGCACCAAGACCCTCTTCTTGGCTGAGTTTGTAACCGGGAGCAGTGTATTACTGCGGGTGGCAGTAGAGCCACAGGGAGGAAGCTCGGTTTTTGTTACAACGTTTGAACAAATATGTAAAAAACAAGTTATTCACAGCAGCTTTAATATTTATTTTAATACATAAACTACTGGTTTATGTTATTCTTAGCAAATGAACAGTTGAAATGCATTATTAAAAACATGACATTGACCTGCAATCTATCTGAACGATTGGAGTGGAATTTGTTTTTTCTCAGACAACATTGCTTTATGAATAAACTAATTTAAATTGAATCATTGAAAGCCCAAAATTGAAAGCAGACCCATGCCAGTGATAACAGTATGTAAACCTCTGACCTCACCGTTTGTCTGACTTGTTCACTGTGTTCTCCGTCAACCTGTAGCTGGGTGAAGTGGACAGCTGAGCAGAACGGCTACTTGGGCAGCGTCCTGCGCAAAGCGCTGGACTCCTACCTGAAGAGCGACACGTACGTTCTCCTCTTGTCAAACTCGATACGACAGCAAACGCGTATTTAAACCAAAGTGACATTTTGTTTATCAAACAGGTTCATATCTTTGGTGTTTTATATGATGGCAGCTGAATCGGGGTATTCTCCTGCACAGTTCAATGTGGCCTACCTTTGTGATCAAAATGCAGTGAGTTGTGTCTCTTATATGTATAATGTCGATTTTAAAATCGAGTCACGATCGAATGTGTTTTCTGTTCTAGGCTGGTTTCCTGGATCCTGCTTATGCTACACGCTGCATGTGGCGATATTACAATCTCACAATCCAGAGTCAGAAACCAGACTCCTATGGTTCGTCACCACCTTTATGTTCAATCGTTTCTAGGCCATTTCTTGTAACTGACCTGCATTCTGGTTCCTCCTCCAGCCTTTATAAGGATGGGTGACCTGTTGTATGAAGGGTCAGACAGCAGGGAGAAAGACTTCTCCTCTGCTGCACACATGTATTCACTGGCGGCCTTAAGGAACAACCCACAGGTTTTGTTTTTGATAGTTTTTTTTCTTTCTTTTTGTTATAATTAAAGTTGTGAATATTTCTGTTTAAGTTGTACTTTTAATCTCTTTTAAGGGTTGGTACAACCTTGGTTTGCTTGCTGAGGACGGTTACAGACTGCCGCTTCCCGTACTGATTGAGCTGGGCCTGTCTGAGCTGTACCTGGCAGACAAGAATTTGCTTCTCAGTACATTGTTCAAAAGGTTAGCAAAGACTAATAAACATCTATTTGTCACGTTAAAGTTATTTTAAAAGTGCTTTTTTCCCCTCCTTTCAGATGCAGAGACTCGGACGACGCAGATTCCTACTTACCCTGCAGCCTCGCTCTCCTCAAAGTGTTTCTGCAATCATTTGGAAAGCGCCACGTTGCTGCAGTCGTTAAGGTTGGTTCAATCTGCTGACGTCGCGAAACTCGATCCGTTTACAGCAAGTTACCGTGTTGCGTTTTAAAATGAAAATGTCATCCTCAAAATATCAAACGCAGAAGTACATTTGAAGAAAATGTTTTGGTTAATTGTAACTGTACTGTAGTATTGATTATGTAGATGCTATTTATTTTTCCAGGTCTCCATTGCTGTTGCTGTGGTTGCGACTCCAACGTTGTTTGTGATCGTCCTCGGCGTGTTGAGGAGACGAACAGACGACCCAGAGTCTTGACCCAAATCTGACAAAACGCACAAAAAGCAAATGAATTATTTGGTGTTTAAATGCAGATTATCCCAAGGTCATTATGAATTTGATGTGTTTTAGATTATTTTATTGAATTAAGTCATGTAAAAAAAAAAAAAATGTAAAAAAACCTGTAAAGTGATGGAGTAGTGATGGACTCTGACCTTAACCTTCAGAGCCACATAAAGACAGTTACAAAGTTGGCCTTCTATCACCTGAAGAACATCTCCAGGATTAGAGGATTAATGTCTCAGCCAGATCTAGAGAAACTCATCCATGTGTTTATCTTTAGTCGCATTGATTATTGTAAGAGCGTCTTCACAGGCCTGTCCAACAAATCAATCAAACAGCTGCAGCTAATCCAGAAGCTGCTGCTCGTGTCCTCACTAAAACCAGGAAGATAGAGCACATAACACCAGTTTTAAAGTCCCTCCACTGGCTCCCTGTAG
>CAEGAD010024673.1:0-38077 GCA_903067055.1 Poeciliopsis paucimaculata
TGTGTAACAAAAGAAAAATATCCTTTACTGACCAAATATAAAAATAAGAGTAAAATACTGTACAGACAGGGCAATTTTACAAGATATAAGAAAATAATAATACTAAAATGTTATTAAAAATAAAATATAAAATATGAACAAAGCAGCATCTTTTGAACATATAGGCTACGTTAAATGCTAGTTTACATTTACACAATAATTTCAGAGCAAAACTATTTCAAGTGAAAATAAAATAACTGCTGTAAATAAAATACCAGCGTGTTGTTAAACCAGCATCCAAACTTAGCTCCCTGAGCTAACAGGCTAATGCTAACCGTGTTGTTTTCAAACTCGCGCGCGTTCATTGAACCAGCACGAGCTCAAAAAACTCTCGTTGACGCGATAAACACAGAGCTAACCTTTGGCACTGGCTGTGTTTGCAATAAAATCTTTCTGTATTATACCTGTCTGAGGAGAAGTTACATCCACGTTGAAGACACGCGCAGGTTTGGAAAATCACTCATACAACTTCCTGTACTCACTTTCAAAATAAAACTGAATGAATAATAGAAAACCCTAAAGATAAGCACATGCTGGGAGAAAATACAATGAAAACATAAACAAATCCCTCTGGAAAAATATACAACTGCTTTTTATTATGTTGTCTTTGTCACAGGCGTCTGTTGCACGGAGACTATAAATAAAAACTTAGAGAAAAGCTAAAACATTTAGATAATTTCCGTTCTTTTTAAATAGATACGTGATATAATGTAGTGAGGAACATTTACATATATTTTATATGTAATAACAGAACTTGTTGATACGGTTAGATTTAAAAGATAATCTCTATTTTAACTTAAACAAACTGCTTAACTCAGGCATATGAATTTAACTACAATACTTAGTAATACTAATGTAACACACTTACTGTTACTGCAAGTTTTATTTGGAAAACAGCAAAGGGGTTCCTTAAATTAGTAAACAGCTGTTTACATGAACTTTCCGCACGTGTAAAGTACAGAGCACGTGTGATTCAAGACTATGGCAAGCCTATTTGCCATATCTTCTGGTGTGCGCTAGTAACAGCTTGTGGTCGTTTGTGAGCTACCCCTGTGTTGTGCTTAGTGATTTTTTGCAGGGTAACTTTCTCATTAAGTCTTGAAACTCTTTGCTCGACATCAAAATGTCATCAGAGGTGGATATAAGTTGCTAAAGATGGCAGTCAAATAAAAATCACAATTTGATTTACACTTGATCTCCAGGTGGAAAGAAACTCTAAGAACAAAACTTGTGTATAAACAAGATGTCTGACTTAAGCATAAGTGTTTCTGGTGCATTTTTAGTTAATCTGTTTCATCACAGTATAATTTTTAACAAATTTATTTTATTCTGTAGTTTTTTTTTTAAAATACAGAACTTCTCTAATCTTTACAACAGATTCAGAGACCACTTAAAATGATCATGATTCTCAGATTTTACTTTTTATAAATATGTTTGAGTAAAATGAACATTGTTATTTTCTTCTATGAACTACTGACAACATGTCTCTGAAATTTCAAGCATAAATGTAATACTAATTTGCTGAAAATGAGAAATGGTCAAAATAACAAAAAAAAAAAGATGCAGAGCTTTCAGACCTCAAATAATGCAAAGAAAACAAGTTCATATTCTTTTAGAAACAACAATAAAAATGTTTTAACCCTTTCATGCATAGTGATCACTATGCTATCTAAAAGCCATTTTCTTGTGCTTCTTGTGGATTTTTACATTATAAATGCACACAGACCACTGATGTGGACCCTAATGCATCATAAAATACACCAGTCTTACACTAATACACTACCAACTAATCTTACACTAATACACTACCAACTACTGGGCATCAGCTGCAAATGCAAGAAATAATTATTGTTTAATCCAATATGGCCGACAGACATAAAAGCATGCCGACCAACCCGATCCCCCCTTCTACTGTAGACGACTCTAGCAGGTAAAAAATGTATTGTGACATCAGATAACCCCTAAAGAACAATGCTACTGATGTATTTTTCAAATAACAACTTTGTGTTTGGAGAGAATTACAATTGATCACCTAAAAAATAAAATAAATAAATAAAAGTTTTTCTTTTAAAACATTTTTTTAAATAAAAAAAGAATTGGAAAAAAATCCTGAGACAAAGAATCACAATTCATGCATGGGTTAATTTAGGGAGTGTTCAGAATGTACTATATCAGGAAATTTGTTTTCTGTTTCTTCATTATTTTTACAGCATTTATTTTATTCTGTAGTTTTTAATACATAAGTTCTCTACTCACTTTACTACAATACATTTATCTTTGGCATTGTCCAGAATGATTCAGGGGTAGGTAAAATCGGAAACAGTAGATGGCAGCACAAAGCTTTGTCCTTCTACCTGAGCTTTCCAAATAGAGCATCAATGTGAGCTTTTGAACTCTTTACCCAAAATAATCTCTCCAAATTGATTGATCTGATTTGTAAATTCCCAAAAAAGCAAAATTTTTCTCATCGCAGACAATGAAAATAATTCTTTTCTAACAGACTGGATTTTACTCCAGATATTGATGGATGTTTGGATGTGGAATGTGCACAAAAGTTCTTGAAGGGCTGACAAGGAATCTTGATCCAAGAAATGTGTTAAAAACCTTTTTGTTTTATGAGGCTCTGCTTCAGGACGGCCAAACAGCTGTCAGCCGCAGTTTTAGTTTCTCACTTTTCTCAATATTCATTCTTGACCTTCTTTGGCTGGATTTCACTACCGCGTCTGTTGTAAAATGCTCACTGTACTGAGGATGTGACAGCTCTGATTACAATCATTTGTGTTTCTTAACTGCATGTTTTGAATTAGAGAAATTGTAACCATTTAAATTCTGCAGTAAAAACACAAACCTTCTCGTTTAAGTGTCTTTGTTTTTTCCTTTCTAAGAAATATAAAATAAATAAATGTATTGTAAAACACAGGAAATTCCAGTTGCTTACCATTGTTGCAGAGATAATCAGTTTACACCATCTAGCTGTTTTCGTAAGGCACTTTGCTTACAACAAACACAACGTGACTCAAACGCTTCAAAGCAGACATTTCCTGCAGAACACAGATTGGTAGAGGTCAGAATGACATATACGGGCCTGTCAAACGCTTTACGTCATCTGTAAGAATAGCTGCTAGAAACTTAGCAGGAATCATATTTGTGTTTCCCCAAGGGGTTGGGAAATTTGCTATTATTGTCCATCCATGTGACTCACCTCTCCAGAATGCTAGAATTGTGCTGGTGTCCTAATCCAAGGGAGTCTGGATAGCAACAAATCTCCCTGATAGACTACATTTGTGTCCTTCTTTACACTGAAACTCACAAAACTCCTAAATATATTTAGATTTTTTCCAAGAATACAACACAGTGAGAAATTAGAACCTCTTTTTGTGTGAATTCAATCATAAAATGAAAAAGTACTCCACGTGATTAAAGAGAGGATTCAAAAATAACGTAATAATTTATTAATATTCAAATAATCTATGTAATATTTATGTTGTATAACTAATAAACCAAAAGGCAAAACTAAATGCAAAGCACAAACTTTACCTGAACAATGGAGAAGCACACGTCTAGTGAAAAACAACTACACTGTAAAACATTTGAAGGTGGTTTAACTTGAAAATGGAAGTCCACCTGCTGCTATCAAAATGCAATTTAAGTCAACAAAAAAACTGTTTTAGTTTTAACTCAGAAATTAAAATTCATGAGGTCGATTTAACAGCAAGAGATAAGGTGTCTAAACATTGTTTTTTAACTTCATTAATCTTGAATTGTGAGTTTTAACTTAATGCTGCAATTTAAACCAAATAATGATTTCACAATATGCAAGAAAAAAAAAAAAAATGCCCTCACCTAGCAAATAACATTTCTCTGTTATTTTACCCTAGAATAATTTAAATTCTTGTTTCAAATTGCATGAACAAAACTTGTGATCTGATAATGAATGTTATTAAACATCACAATGAATTCTGATAAAAAACATTTAGTGTGAAAAGGACATAAAAATATTTGCCTTAATAAATAACAAGAGTCAGATCAATGCAACATGTCCATCTCAGGATACAAAAACATGCAACTAAATGCGGCTCGAATGTTTTACGGTGTAGGGATCACCGTGACCCAGTTCAACCCATTTCTTTGGCTTCTCGAAACAAAATAATCATGTCTTGTTTTTGTATACACACACGCAAACTCATTCAAGTATAAAAATCAACAGATTATGTGACCAATAAATTACTCTGAGCTGGAAGGAGAAAACCGTTTCCCTCCAAATCTGAATTCAGCTCTGCTTTCCAGGCTGAAAGGAATCAGCTGCCAAATGAAGCTGAGATATAACGCTGCTAAGAAAAGATTTAAGTCAAAGCTGATCTAATAATATCAACCGTGACCTGTGTGTATTTCCATATTTCAGTGATCGAAATGGTATGTGCAGGACTGCTTCTAGGAAATCCTGCTGCAAAGGAAGGTTTCCGCCTCGTCATCAGATGTTTCATCTTTTGTCTTTGATAACAGATGAAGCAATAAAAGTTGCAGCTGTTGCCTCTTGTGCCCCTCATGGGTCAGGTTGATATGCACCTGCGTTTCTATGATGTCATATAGTGCAGAAGTTGGAAACTAAATCCCCTAAAGCATTTGTCCCTGAAAACAAGTTTTTGAAAGGATGATTTAGAATAGGATGTGCTCCAGCACCATTGTTTTAAGGAATCTATTCCTTTTCTGTTGATGTGCATTGTGACTTGTAGTCAGGGAATTGAACTTTATTTCTGGATGTGTTTGTTGGTCATAAAGTTGGCAGATGTTGTTTTTCTTGGTTGTCAAAAGCTTTTTTTTTTGTCTTATTGTCCTTCACAGTCACACAAAAACAGAAAACAGGTGCTGTTTTTCAGTTTTACGGTCCCAATATTACTCATTGTGTCACCAATGACAATGTAAAGTCAACATACCACCACTAAACACAGATTTTTCCTTTTTGATGGGAAATACCCTCCACCCAAACCCCAACCAATGCATGACAGATGTAAAGTGTGTGTTTTAAATAAAAAGTCCAATTTAGCTTACACATATTAATTACAGACATATTATTTAAGTCTCTCTTTGTGTTTTTTTCTTATTTGTTTCTTATGAACTAGATCGTTTTTGAGCAACCTGCCTGCTTAACTTTAACACGACTCAATAATGTTTACTTTAACTTTTAAATTCCTTGTCAATAATTTTTATAAACTAAAGATGTGCATTTGCCAGATTTGGGATTATATTTGTGGCAGCTGAAAATAATTTAAACCTTGGTATTAGTTATTCCATCATTTAAAATAAGTTTTTGACATGTTTTTCTCCATTTTTCTCTTATGGGTCCATTGATGTAAAATTCACACCAGATGTTGGCAACAACCCAAGTAATCCATAAATACAATCAAATCAAAACAAATAAGTAAACTGTAAAAAAAAAAAAATGAAATGACACAGGGAATCAGCATTGATCACAAGAAGAAAATAATATGCAATAAAAGGCAGAGAGCCAAGAAACAAAATGAAATCTGCATTTGTATGATTGGGAAAACCAAAAAGATCTTCACAAAAAGTTCCAGAGCCGCAAAAAATACTAATAATAATCATTACAACTACATTTCTAAGTTTCTGAATGTTCCAGCTAGTGCTAATTTGGAAATGAAAAGAACACAATTTCACCAAAAAACAGCCAAGTTTTCCTCATAATATTTCTAACAAAGAAGCCAGTATAATAATAATAATAAGAGTTATCCAAGAGCTAAGGAGGACTCACAAAGTGCTTCAGAAAGACCTGGAAATAGCAGAAAACAGCTTTTAAAAACAATAAGTAAAGCACCGTATTGTACACTCTCTGCACAATACTCCACTGCTGAAGAAAAAGTATGTAAAAGCTTCTCTAAAGTTGATGCAGAAAATATGGACATGCTGGTTAAATATAGGGAGGACACCCTGATCAGCAAAGACCGAAGTTGAACTATTTGGATATCAGTGGACCCACAAGTTTGGATGAAGAATGATTCATCTAATGAATCATTCCTTATTGGACGAAGAATAACTAAACAAGAATGATTCATTGGGGGAATGATTCAGTACATCATCACAAAAACACTGTGCCATAACAGAAACTCGCAGGTCGGAGCTTCTAGGTGTGGTCACATCTAACCTACAGAGTTTTTATTTTTTGTTTAGCAACTTTTCACTGCGTTCTGTGTACAAAATACCTTTGGCTTTTTAAAAATTTTTTAACTCTAGTTAAAGTCGGGGAGGACAGCCTGATCAGCAAAGACCGAAGTTGAACTATTTGGATATCAGTGGACCTACAAGTTTGGATGAAGAATGATTCATCCAATGAATCATTCTTCATGAATGAAGAATGATTCATTCTTCTATCCTAAAACAGCGTTACTAAAAGCTGCTTTAGGATAATCTGTTTTTATGGCACATATGAGGAACAGAGACTTAATTTGACTGAAGAGGATGTTTGTAAACCAAAAGTATTGTTAAACATATTATTTCATTTAGTAAAGATTTAGTACAATTGAGGCCCTCATAAGACTCTGGGAATCAGGTTTTTACTGAAACTATACTGCTGTTATATTTCTTTGTAGCTCATAAAGGGTAAAGTTATTGGCTAACTCTATTTCAACAAAGAAAATAATAAACTTGGCAGAAGAACTGTCACAGTTCTTCATGCACTTCATTTCAATCTAATCCATGATGTGGAACGTTATCATGCATTTCTATTTTTGCAAAACTCTTAATGAACCATGCATACTTAACGACTGAAACACTAATGAGCCATGGACATTTTATCTTTGACTAAAGTTCATGCTTCTTTTCAGGCTCCATGTCTTGTGAAATCCTTCCATATTTCTGCGACATTCACCCACTTATGGAGCAATCCCAGTTGAAACCATCGATTCAGATGATTGCAGGACATTGCTGAAACATTTACAATTACAAAACTGAATTGACCTGCAGATGCAGGGTTTGCAAGCTCAACGAAAGTATTTCACATGTGCATCAGGTTTTCTACGGGTACGTAAGAAAATAAAGAAGTAATTGATACTACCTTAGGGTGTGATTAACATATACTTGTACAGTAATAAATTAGATTACATATTGAGATTAGAGTATCTTTTGAAAATATCCTTCAAAGAAGTTTTAATGGCAACAATTTACGTGTGTAAAAAAACAGAACGAAAAAAAAAGTTGTTTTGAGTGGTTCTTCAACGTTTTTCTGTTATTTATCTCTTTGCTGTGGCCCACAGTAACTAAATCATACCTACATCTCCAGGTTTCATTTATTAAAGTTACATGTTGTTTGAGCCTTCAAGGTGTCTGGAGTTGTCTAGATAGGAGCAAGCGCAGCGGCGAGGAGACGCAGGGGGAACCGAATACGATGGGGAAACCCAAATCGACGTGACAATGGATTTGCTCTACGGACGGCATGTGAAAGAATTGGGTTTTTGTCCTCCAGCGCTGTGCGCGTACGCGAAATGTGCAGACGTTAACACTAACGTCTGCAACGTTGAGTTTAAATCAGGCCTCAGTTTCACCTTAAAAACATGTCATCCATCGCCTGCCATGCAAAAACACATTTCTGTTGATTTTTATGTACTTTGAAATCAGGAGGGACCATTAATAGCCTCAGGTTTGGAGACTCAGTCTGTCTCACACAGACGAACTTATCAAAATGGCTTGATCCATATAAACCTCTGACATGCACAAAAAGAAATAGGAAAATAGCTTTTCTTATTAGTAAAGTAGAACCTGTGACTTGTGTTGAGGTCGTAGAAATGTTTCAGTATTAATGTTGATGAAAACTATTTTTTTAATTATTTTTTTTTTCCAGCTTCTGACTCTGTGAAAATACTCCACTCATTACAACATCTCTCTAAGCCAAAGTGAAGCAATTATTTTCATATCAGTTCAAATTCCACAAGCGTCTGTGATTGCACGACAAAAAGCGCAGCATTCCAGTTGGGGAATGCACTGAGGAATAATCACACAACACACACACACACGCACACGCACGCACACACGCACACACGCACACACGCACACACACACACACACACACACACACACACCCACACACACACACACACACACACACACACAAGGAGAGAGAGAGATTAGTTGTCCATGCACAGGACCTTGACATGCCTGTTTCTGGGGGGTCTGAGCTATTACTGTTTAGATGTTCTGTGTGTTTGGGTGCATGGGTGCTCAATTAATTGCCTAACCAAGAGGTCATTGTTGAGCCAAGGATTTGTTGTTTATGTAACTGGGATCTGGAGAGATGCAGAGTGGAAGTAAAGACACAAACCTTCATTTTTTTCTACAACGGTGGAACACCGTGAAATAATTAAGCAAACAAGCCATAAAATCTGCAACGTTATCCATGTAATTCACTACTTTTTAAAGCAATACAAAGAAAGAAGTAATTAGAGAAAAACACAGTTTGAAATGCTATGCTTAAAGTTAGCTTGACCTGAGACATCACATAGCTATAAAAGTTGATAAGGAAGATGTTTTATTTTTAACATCACTTTTTACCCAATGAAAAAACGTATCGGCAGTTATAATAGGACATTTAGGTAAATATAGGACTATCCAGCTCAAAATCAAAAATAAAGCATCAAACTGCAGTCTTGACATTCTAAATTCATCTAAATAAATGAATTTTGGTCTCATTGTCAAAAATAATTATTTACAATTGCATTTTTACAAGTCAAAGTCAAAGTTTATTTATATACCACATTTACAATGAGCTCATTTGACTAAAGTGCTTCGCCACAATCACACCATCACAGGGAATAATGATAAAACAAAAATTTAATTCTGGCAAAAATAAAAAGACAATTATAAAATTGGTAGAAAATACCTAATAATCTGAATAAAAACACTTTCAGCAATTCCTCTCCCCCAAAAAACTTGAATCAGTGAAGTGTTAATGCCCCCTTTTTTAAATTGGAAGATTTGTCAAGATGAACATTTATTCAGCACTTCAATTAACAATTGAAGTGAAATTAAGCTGTAATTAAACTAATAAAACACCAAACCTACTATTAACGCAACTAATATCTATTTACTTACTACCTAATTTAGAAGAAGACAAATGAAAAACAAACACAAAGCTTTTTAGTCTAAGACAATAGACTAAAAGTTTGGAAGAAAACAGAAAATGAAGCCAAAGTTCATAACTAAGTTTTCTTTCATCAAATATTCCACATTTCAGACTCTAATGTTCACAGTTTCACAACACAAATTCACTGTGGATCATTCAAAAAAGAAACTTCGACAGGATTTCAGACAAAATAAAACCTGGTGAGGTCATAAAAACAGATTTTTGCATTGTTTTTCCATAAAACTGTTGCATTTCAAAGAGAAAAATTGTTTTTCTAGATGAAAGGTCAAACCTGATCCATTTGGTGTATATCAATTCTCATCCCCTTCGATGTCTTTTATTTTGAAGGGGATGAGACTTTTATTTGACCGTCCAATATGCCGTAAGATGCGACTAGAGGAAATGATTTATATCACATGTGTCAAACACAAGGTCAGGGGGTCAAATGGCTTCTAATGTGGCCCTCTAGACTCTAAAGTGACATAAATATAATCGTCAAGGCAACACTGTGCTTAAATATTATTTTGTTTTTATCTGTTCACTGCCAAATCACATCAACCAGTCCCTTCACTTTCCTGCTAATTATTGTGGAAATTCATGCAAAATCAACAAATCCCTGCACTTTTTTATTCTAATGCATTATTGTGAGTTTATTGCAGATTTTTGGCAAAAATGGTAAAGAATATTGGATCCAAGTGACATTTTACTCCCACTTGCAGGCAGATGTGTTTCTTCTATGAAACAGCTACCTCAGCCTAACATGATGTCAAGTTATAATCCATAATAACGATTCATAAAAAGTCACATTTCCCATCAGACATACGTGAAAATATTTCTAGATAAGAACCACAGACACTTTAATTTTTATTACAAAAAATCCCAGATCCTCCAGGATCGCAAAATCCAATACAGATTTTAGATCTATATTGATTTTAGATCAATACAGATATATAGATCTTTTATATCTATATTGAAAAGATATAAAGGATATCTTTTCAATATCTTTTACATTGAAAAGATGTTCAATATAATTTAATTTTAAGAATTTATTTATATTTTAACAGGTTTTAGCAATAGATTCTGGCACAACCAGCCATTTAACAACATTCATGATCTTGATTTGGCCCAAAATGTAATTGAGTTTGATAATCCAGACTTAGATGTTTTTAAAATCAGAAATTATTTAAAATTTTGCTAAATATATAATTACCTTTATCATACATTATCACACCTTAAGCAAAATGTCTTTACCTAAACTTTTTTCTTTAGGTTCAGACAAAATAAATGGGACCACATAAACATAAGTGAAGTGAAATATATAACACAATTTAATTTTCACAAACATTTCTATACACACACTCATCTGTAGCTGTGCCAAATAACTTTGATGGCAGTACTAAAAACTAAATAAAACGCCCCCAAAAATCATTTTTTCATGACTCTGCATGGTATATGAAAGTTGATCCCATTTCTTTTAACAGACGTAGTTAAAAAGGAATGAAACCAAAGACATGACACAGATCCAAAGCTCCAAACAAGCAGCTATTATTCAGGTCATTGACCTGCTTCCTTTGACCTGGGCCAATTAATGTTGTCTAACTGTCAACCAGCTAACAAAAGGAGGCTTATCTCACCCATAACAGGCTTTCCTCATAATTAATTATTGCATGTGTGTGGGAATACAAACTGGAGATGTTGTTTTTAAATTAAATTTCACACCTAATTACCTCTTTCCATTTGCCACATGCAGAACATTGGAAAATGGCCTCAGTTTCCTTACCAAACTACTCCAGCTTTGAACTTAAATATGGTTTATGTGTAAAGAACTACTACATATATCTGCTTTTTTCCAGTTTTATTATCATCATCATACCTATATTGAAGGTATTTATATGTATTTGACTGTTAAAAACGGCAGCATTCACAAATTATCTTCAAAATAAATAATAAAAATCAATCTACTTTATAGTACTTGTTTAAAAAATAAGCAAACAACTGTAAACAAAGTAATCCTTGAACCTTCAGGTTCCTCTTCAGATGCAATTCCCACATTTCTTTTAAAGAGTTTTTTTTACTCGGTTGAACCATCAGCTCTTTATGTCAAGAATAACAGTTTTATCCCCAGTGTGGTTCCACATATATTCAAGCTTTCAGCACTAAAACCACTAATTTAAATAAAAAAAACAATAAAAAAAACACCTCAACCCCCACAGTTTGTTTTAATTTCAGGACAATCCAAATTCTCATCCCATTCAAAAATATGGTCAAAAATAGTTTTTATCCAAATAAACGCAAAATGTATATTTTCTATGTTTTCATCTTTGAGGAAAGTTGAGGCTTTTTCAAAATCAGAAGCTTTATGTGTTTATCTAAAAGTAGTTTTCCTGTGAATGTGACAACTATTTTCTTGTTGAAACTTCCAGTTTTGTTCATTAACTATTAGACAAATTTAGATCTTTAGAATATTATCCATGTGGAGAGCTGAAAACCTCAGTCCTGCTTCAGGGTGTCGATGTCAGAGCAACGGCTCAACCAGGAGTCGATGCGACTGTTAAACCTTGACGATTGTTTATGGTCGACAAATTCTGTCAAGAAATGTAAATGAGGTATTGGCTCTAAATGGGACAACCTGATTAAATAAATAAATTCCTCATTAATTTGTGTTTAATTGTTCCATGGTGGAAAAAGAATAGTTCAAATGATTAAAAAAATATTATAATAAAATGTATTTTCCATTCCCAGCAATCAACCATCGTTATGGTAATGTTTCCATTTAAGATGACATTAGTATTGTAGCTAACTTTAGCTTTTGTACAAGTGTTTTCATAGTGAGTAGATTATATTTGTTGTGGGTCAGCATGCTAGCGATAGCCCTTATGCTAGGGGTGAGGCTGTGCACCAGGTCAGCATCGATACGTCTGAGGACATAAGACAGATTATTGCTAAATTAAAAGAATTTAAACTTCAGTTAATTTCTTGACAATAGAATCTCTGAAAAGTTTGAGCTTGGAAGTTTTGCCTTCTGAACGGTTGCATTTTTGTAAGTCTGCTTTGATTTTAATGTGTGTGTGTGTTTTTTTTTTTTTTTTTGCAAATGTGAGCATTTGTTTATGTATATTGTAGTCCTGTGGAATGCTGGTCATGCTGAAGGACTTCACATCCCCTAACATGTCTGCAATGTGGCCCCTCACAACACATTATTCTTCAATAACAAAGTCTGCTAGACTTGTAGATGGAGCATGACCCCCTACACAGAGGGAAGTTTCCATTTCTCCACTGCATGCACACATGTGTGTCAGTATTACATTTCTCCTCAAGGTCTGTACAGTAACTCTCTCACTCTGGAGCATGCTACGCAAATTTTCTTTAGCTGAACCTACTTACACTCTGCTGTAGATTCACTTTGTTTATACTTTTACTCATTAGGAAGAGACATACAGTGATAAAGTTTCCCGATTTGTGAAGATAAACTGCCTCTATCCTGTAATCAATTACAGGAATTTTGAATTTAACAGAGCAAAGATCAAATATTTCTTGATTCCAAATTGTAATTTGCTGGGTTATTAGATAAATAGATAGGCAGATTATTTCACCTGTAGCACTGGAGCAATATCTTATGTAAGTGAAATAATTTGCCAATTGAACAAGTAGTTTCCCATCAATATTAAGAAATTATTGACTTAAAACCAGTTCCTGTATCTTACAGAAAAGTGTGTTTTTCCTTATTATGAATTTAAATCTGACTTATTTATTTTGTTACTTTAAGGAGTATTTTTACAACACTGTACTTTTTACTTTTACTTGAGTAATTTTATTAAATTTAGATACAAAAATACTTTATCATTAACCCCAAAGGGAAATCAAATGTTGTTGTAACTCATTAATTTAGATTCTTCAAAGAGTTATTGAAGATGATGGTGATGCAGGAAAGATCTTCTGCAGCAGTATTATGAAGTATTATGAAGTATTTTTAGTCTTGAGTAAAATTTCTGTATCTTCTACCCACTGAATGAAAGACAAACACGTTTCAACTAAAAATCCACTAGAAACAAACACAAACACACACCTGCAGTTTTTGTTAAAGTTTCATACATTTTTATTGAGAAGAACTAATTTGGAACATTTTTCTTTGATTTTCTCTGTGTTATTTTTGTCACTTATATAAATTATTGTAATCTTAAAATACTAACATACAATAACTAATAAATAATATTAAATAACTGCTAATTTGATCAGTTGTTAGTACTTGAGTAGATATAACAAATCCTTTTTCTTGGATGGCTACTTTTTACTTTACTTGAGTAAACATATGTTGAAGTAGTGCTACTCTTACTCGAGTACTTTTACCGAACATGTTGGGGAGTATTTTTCCATCTGTCCTCCTGCTGTGGTAAGTAAGGGGGCCACCTTTGGGCTCTTATTTTGAAGGCACATGCGGCTGGTTTTTCTGCGATAAATTGACGCGACAGCCTCCGCTGACCCTCCGGATTTATCTGTTTCCATATGACCGGGCTTCCATCCACATGCTGCCGGCCCTCCGCGGAGCAACAATTGGACCTTGACAGCGAGAGAGAAAGGAAAGAGAGGGAGCCGGGCCAAATGTGAGAGGCTGATCAGCCGCAGCGGCGCACATTCAGACTTTAAAACCCCCCCTCTTTATGCGCCGTGGACCACAAACTTGCGCAGACGTCTTATAAACATGCACCTTTTGGGAATATCTCTGTTTCTGGCATATTTGCTCTACACTAACCTGGCCAGCGACTTCAGCCACAGAGACTATGATGATGAGTACGCGGAGCAGGAGCCGATGGACGAACCGGTGAGTTTAGTTGGAGGAGAAACTTTGTTTGTCTGCGTGAAATTTGTAACGCATTTGGCCCACTGTGGACCCCCACGCTCCATCATGTGCTCACTTATAATCCCAGAGCATTTCTTTGTGGAGTCTCACTGTGGGAGAGCAGAAAGTGTTGGCAAGATTTCAGTGTGTGAATGCTGAATATTTCTTTATTGCCTGAATAACAAAACATCAGTTTCTTGTTCTGATTCATTTCTTTTGTCACTCAAAACGGCCTGGTTTTTGTCACAGATTTATTGAAAAACATTTTTTTTTTTTCCACACTCAGCAGACCTTTTCAGGGAAACAAGGCAATAAGTGACTGGAAGTGATGCTGAGTGGGATTACCCCTCTACTAAACTGTGGCTCTTGGGTTTATGCATGTTGTGGTATTTCTCACCAGACACCAATGATTAAAATGACAATAATGATAATAATAATAATAATAATAACCTTCATTTAACCTTCATTTAACCAGACACAAATCCTTGTTGAGAGCTGCAATCCGCACTGTTTACAAGCGTCAAAATGTACATTTTCCAGTCAGAGAAATAGATTTGTTTAGTTTCAAAATCATAAAAATAGATTATAAAACATACGACTATCAAAAGCAACGTTAATAAACCAACATAAAAGCAATAGAAACAAAAATACAGAAAATCTGTTAAAAAATATGATTAGAAATGTAAATTTATTTTGATTTTCTGTTTATGAGCATTATAATAAAATCATACCTGCCTATCCTGCCTGGAGGTGACATTTGCACCTGCACAGCTCCAAGGTGGTTCAAGCATCTTACATGCTCAATACAGGCAAACAAGCATGTAAATGGGGATAAAATGTTCTTTTATCAATATGTGTTTTGATATCTCTCCACTTCCATGTTTGGGTGATAATGTCATGGGATGGAGTTTTACTTTGCCAGCCCAAGTTGATGTGTCAAAAATGTAGAAAATTCACCTTTTTCATGGCTAGTGATTTAATTTTCTTAAAAAAATAAAACCAGACTGACTCTTTTTCTATTCTGTTATTTATAGCAATTCTGTGTATACATTTCAGAAGCTGTGGTGTTTAAAGTGCAGACAGCAAGTCTGTCAAGAAACTTTTTGTCAATATTCTTAGTGACACACATTCTCTGCCTTCTTTTCCTAACATCTGTAGCAACAAGAGATACCCTTTAAGTTAAAGTCCTTGTTTTAATCTTGTTTTTAAAGCGGCTGCAAAAGGACAGAGACAAGCAAAGCAAAGCCAGGTCTACTTATACATGATGCAACTGAGATAACTTCAGCTTAAATAAATAATATAAACTCATATTATTTAGCTATAGTGAACTATATGAATTAATCCTCTGTTAACTTAAATAAACTTTGACCATTTTTAGTTTCTGTACCAGTTTTTTTAAACAACAGTTCATTTCCATTACAGTAAAATTCAGACTGATTTTAAATAGAGCTGCACAACATATGGAATTGCAATCATCAGTTTAAATATGTGAAATATTGCAATTGTAAATCACAGCTTGGATGCATCTTTTGTTAGGCTATAACATTCAGAAATCCTGGATTGTATTTGACCAGCTGGGTGGACTTTAAAGCCCAAAGAAAGTGGTGTGAATATCATGATGATGGAAAAGAAAGAGAAGAGTGTGGAAAATGTGGCTTAATTGCAGATGATGTCATCAGTTTCATGCTTTGCCTAATTTTACCCTGTTCAGTCCACTTAGGATCGATTTCAGTAACGCTCAATTTATTTTTAAAACCTGGATAGCTGCATAACTCTGGGAAGAAATAATATGCACAAGGCGGTGGTTACTTCAAGTGTCATCAGGTTTAGTCGTAATCTAGAAACTCAGCACAGGAAGAACCATTATGTTAGAAAAAAAATACAGAGATCAAGAACTTTTTCACAGTAGACAAGCTACTGCTATAGAAGAGTTTTGTATTTTTCATCTAAATGGAAACTTAAGCCAAGAGAAATCTCATCACAATCAATTTTCCAATTGTAACAAAAGCTAGGGCAGATAGTTTGTATTTAAAAAAATGTGTTGTTTTGTTTATATTATTGCCTAAAACGCATGAAGGATGTAGCTGGTTGTATCCTTTAGGCACCACAAGGGGGAGCTGGAGTCCCCATCAGCTTTCACTATGTCTGCTGTAAAATCCCGATACAATGCAGTAAAAAGCAGCTAAAAGGGTCAGAAGATTTCTTTTGTTTACATTCAGAGACACGTGGGAATTTCTTTTGGAGGAAAAACAGAGTTTTGCTTTGGTCTGATGTTAAAGCTGTCTTAAGAGGTTAGATAAGCTGCACGTCTTGGACAATTTGTGTTTTTCTTATCACAGCTCTTGTGATCTTTTCCAGTCTGTTCTGGTTCATCTGAAGTCTTGTAAGTGAGTTTCAACTAGAGATTTTCACAAGTCAATTTTTCTAAATCCAACTTAGGTGTCCAGTCTCTAAGGACTGACATTAGAAATAAACATATCAATAAAACCACAGCGTCTAGGTCAACTCTAATCCTGCATTCCAAACCTGTGCTACTTGTCCTTTGGCCTAATTAAAAAAATGCTTCTTTTTTCTTTGGAATGACTGTTAACATGTTTATTGTCCAGTTCTCTATTATATATGGCACCAAATATGGCTGCAAGTCCTTTTTTTAATTTTACATCACACTAAATAAAACAAAACTTAGTAAGTAATTTTAAGTGCTTCCAAATTCTGAATGAAACGAACAGGAAGTGCTTTTATTTTTGAAATGTTCAGATGAAAGTGTCCATGCAATGTTGAAGCTCGCTCAGAAGTTGGTTAAATTTATTTTTGTTTCTGGAACCATCCAAAGTTGTTTAATAAAGCGTTCAGTCGGAGAGCAATCAGAATGTAGCTCCAATTAATATGGACAGATTATGAGCCACAAACACCCCATAATAATCCACTCATAAGGTCATTCTTTCATAGTAAAACACGCACAGCAGCTGGAGCTTCCTTTCATTCTACATGCAAATAAAAGACTCAAGTCCTAGACGAAGAGTCCAAGTCAAGTCTCAAGGCTGAGTTGAGTCCAAAATTGTTTACTTTTGTGGCTTAAAAGCAACTTGTCCAACCAAGTCGCTAGCACTCGACTTGCTTGTTTATTTTGGTTGTATTTACCCAGAATGCCCTGCGCTGTCATCCGCCGTCACCAGTCTGCTTTGCTTTCATATATGCATTCAAACCCCATCACAGTTCACTTCAGCTGAACCGAGACCGAGGTTTGTAAGCGAACCAGAGTTCCCATTTTTTTGGTCCGCATCAGTTTGATTCACATCTCCCCAAGTGAACCGGGCTTTCTACAAAGTGGACTTGGATTAAAGCGGACCAAACACGTCTGGCGTGAACGCACCCTCTGAGTTCAACCACTCAAACAAAAGATTTAATCTTATGCTGACAAAAGATCCAGATTAAAGTGAATTAAATTAAACTTGGCATGATGGAGGAAAGGACAAAGCTCAAGTGAGGAGGTAACATCCCTCGAGTGGGATGTGTGGGTGTGTATGTGTGTGGGCTGTTGGTGGTGCAGGATTAGGAGGGGGTCTTTTTGAATTAGTCAGTGAAAAGAGCCAACAGAGACAGGTGTCACAAGGGTCAAGTGGATGTGTGTGTGAGGTATGAGTGTGTGAGACAGAGCAAGTCAAAAGGAGAAGATGAGTGTTTCTATTTGATCAGAGTAGAGTCCTAATTGGGATGATGAGTTTCTCTCCTGCCTTTAAAGTTCTCCTTACTGAGGAATTTCACCGGATCGTCCCTAATGTCAGAAGAAAACTCGTGTAAGCAGCTGCCAGGTGGTGTGTGCGTGCGTGTGTGTGTGTGTGTTATACGGCTGGTACTTCATGTAACAGGATGAACGTAATGTTCTTCTACGTTCGTCTCAGATCCAGTAGGTTGACTTCACAACTCAGGTTCACTATTTATTCTAACGAAAGAGGAAATAAAGTTGATAAAATACAATAAATAACCCTAAACAAACTCAGAGCAACAGCTCCAAATGAGCAATTAGCAGCAGCAGTTAACAATTGTAAAATGAAACACAACTAAAATCTACAGCATTAATAATGATAACAGTTAAAAACATATACGAAGTGTAGCTAAATTACTGTATATGGTTACATTTGTCTAAAACAATGTTAAACTACAATACTTGTAAAGAAAACACAAATATGTAGATGCCTCCTTAATACGGTTTGTAGTAACTTTTCCTCAGATCTCTACTACGGGGTTAATCTGCTGTCCTGCTGTTTTCAGTCTTACCTCGTCTGTTTGCATTTTGAGAACATTTAACATGAATCTGAACTTGAGGAAGTGACGGACATTTCCTCAAGGCATTGACCTCATGTTGCCGAACAAATGCTTAGCAATTTGGTCTGATTTTTTGTAAAGTCATTATTGGTTATACAGCAGCTGCTTTATGTTTAGCATCAAACTGAACATTTTTATTTTTGCTATACTCTCCTGTTAAATGAAAAAAATACAATTTAAAACATACTGAGTTTAACGCACAATGGAATATGAATTGACAGCATTGGCTGTATTTTTGTTGCATATATTTGAGCTTGTGAGGTAGTTTGTAGGTTTTGGAATTACTTTCAACTATTTCTATGTTAATATACAGTTACATAATGTTTGGTCTGTACTGAGCAAGTAAACTTTGAGAATTTGTAATAAATCGATTGTTCTATGCAAAACGTTTTCACTCAGGAATTTCAACTTCTGGAAGATGCACATGTACTTTTAAGTCTGACTTTCTTCTTTTTGATGAATCGTTCGGAATGCTTACTGCTTATTTCTGACTTCATTTTTGGGAAAATGTCTTAACGAATGCGATTTAGCTGCCAACCTTTTAAGATTTGATTTGGCCTTAGATTTGCCTCTTGTGCAAATGTGACTTTGCCAAATATTTTAGCGCTGTTCTTATCTCTCCACTTTGAACTACTGTATTTTTCAGCTTTTTGTACTGCTTTTCTCTGACCAATTACCTCTTTCTGCCTCAGATATTGGCTTTGAAAAATCCGTTATACATTATTAAGACTTATTGTGAAAGGTGATAGCTACAAATAATTTAATATATTATGCAGCTCACTTCCTTGCTTTGGCATATTTATCAGAACACTTTATCAGAACACTTTATCTTTGGTATTTGCTGATGTGTTGCACATTTCAAGCTTGTAGTTGCCAGAAAGGCAGGACATTACCCCATAATGTCAAACACTCTTTATGCAACACTTTTTATGCTATTACTTAAATCTGTGCTTTCCTTGTCAAATGGAGTAATCTGTGGAATTTCAAAGCTGGAGATACCAACAAGAAGGTGGAGCTTGTAGACTTACATAAGTGCTTTTCTAATCAACAATGGATTTAAAGTCAATTTCCTGTTGAGTTTTTTAGAAAACATGCTGACATCTGAGAGTGGCGGTTCTGTTTGTTGGGTACCTTTTTTCTTTGATTGTCCTCTGTACCTTTAAAGAAATATTTAACATATAACCCTAACCCTGTTAACATTAATGTGCTTGTTCAAATCTTTTAAATCTTTTTATAATTTACCCCAATGATAGTTGATTGGCGTATACAAGGGGAGATACACAAAGCTATTTGTGGATGCAAAATGTTTGCAATTCTGAGTTTAATCATTCTAATAAATCTTCAATATGACACCAGCAGGTGTGACTATGTATGATCATGTGTTAATGGAGGTTACTCATTTTTAAATAATCCATTTAATGATGCATTCAAGAAAAATTTCTCCTATATTCATGTACATACGGAAATTACTTTTGCACATATTTGTTTCTTTTTTTATTCCGTTATAATTCTAAAAGTGTTATTTGTAGAGCTGAGCAATAATATACACCACAATAAACACATGATCAATATCAACAAAAATTATGTCTGATGGAATTTTCTCACTCTTTGGTTACCTAGCAACGACTCACTCATTCTTGGTTACCTGGCAACAACCTGTTGAGTAACTTGTGCAGCAGCAGTTTCAGGTTTCACTAAAGTGCCTCACAATTGCTTAAAACTAAATAAACAATGACGTGGAAATGAAGGAAAAAAATTAGTACAAATACTTTCGAGGAAACTATAAAACAGTTTGGCAGTATTTCAGATATTTAAAACGGAAAAAATATGTTGTATTGTTTTTGTCTAATGTAGAAAGTCAATATGTTGCAAATGATCCGTTTCATTTTATATTCATGAATGAAAGACAGAAAAATACTACCCCGTCAATGTGGATATGGTGTGATACACTGATGTTAGCAAACAAAGCGTGATTTGATTCAGTGCTTCTGTGTGTATTTGTTGCCATCTGCTTTGTGAATTCAGAGCAGAAACAGCAAAACAAGAAACTCAGATTTTGATAGAATCTTGTGATTATTCTAGTTCCTTTTTATTAGATCAGTCTTGTTTCAGTTTTACTTTGGTTCAGTCCTGTCTTAGTGATGCTATTTAATTATGTTTCTTAGGTCTAGTTAGTCTTTAGTAGGCCTATTACATTTATTTCCTTATTTTATATGCAATGTCAAACCAGTTTTGTGCAAACCTCAGATGTTTCTCTTCTTCAGCATACTTAAGTCAAGTAATTTGGTCATTAACAGGACCAAAAGGAAAGTTGACATGTTGGACCAGTGACTATTGGGACACTCACTATGAGTTGATCCTGTAAACCCCGACTGACTTTAAGACCAAGGTGCTGCTGTAATCAGCATCACACTAACTCCATGTTGTTGTTTTTCTTTTTCTTCTAATCTCCAAAAATGCTTCCAGACCTGAACCATTTGATTGTATTTTCTTTCCAGATTTACAGCCAAGAGTGCAGCAATGTGCTCCGGAGTCCATTGCACCTTTTATACAGACAATGCTGCTTTTGCCTCATTTCTATGGTCTACGTTTCCTTTCATAACACATATTAAGAAATATTTCATGGATTCTAAAGTCTGTGTCTTCACAAGTCTAAAATAATAATAATAATAAAAAAGCTTCGATGTAGCATCTGGTGCCATTTCTTACGGTCACTGTTTCTTTAAACGCCAAGGTGATTAAGCAAACTGAACCCCTACGCCCTGAAAGAGTTGAGTTTGTGGTTCAGATAAGAAGCAGAATCAGCAGGCGATCTCATTTTTGGTGCAACTGAAAAACAATCTTCTGACAGGTTGAAGGGTTTCTCCTGCCTCTTGTCAGACATTGAAGTTGATCTAGTTATGATTGAAATGGATACAAAATCGTAAAATAGTTTAAACATAGTGCGCCTCCTTTTTCTTGCATTTTGTCTGGGGTCCTCATAATTTCTTTAGTTTCTTTGATAATTAAGGCCTGCCCGTCGTAGTTTGTCGTTACCTTTTCTGTTGTATATGACAGCTGTGGGAACATTACACCTTAATGTATATGTAATGAATATACATTTACCCATACAAAGCATAATGACTCCAACTTGTGGTAGATTGCATCAGTCAGCCACTGATTTCAACCATGATGTCATTTTCTTCACCATATTCTATATAAAAGCTTCTGTGTAATATCTTGATTCTGTTTGCATTTCTTACGAACTGCCATTGTCCCCCTTTGTCCCTTTCTTTTACTTATTCCCTGGATTCTTTCCTTTGCGTTTTGTAACTTTATTCTGTCTGCATCTGAAATCGGTTGGTGTAATCATTGTGAAATAATCCTGTTTGGAAAAAATGGCATCTGGAGCAAATACAGACCAAATAGCTAAAAACTAAAACTCCAGTCCTCAGGAATTCATGCTGACCTCTCAGGATTACTGCAGACCTTTCTGACTTTTAATGCTCTTTGAACTCAAAGTATGCAAGAGCTCATTCATTCATGTTTTGACATGTGAAGGTTAACCAATGGTGCTGGACCCTCCAAGACTGACCCGTAGACCTCACTAGTTTCTGGGCTGTGTGTGTCTGAATGGGAGGTGTGGAGAAGCTGTGAATGAGAGAAACTGGAAGAAAGCAGATCATTGTGCTTTCATTGTGCATAGTGAAGTCACATTTTCAAAGCTGAGAGGCTAAGTTGCATTTTTCTTCTAAATGCCTTCATATTTTGGTTATTTTTTAGTGTTTGCATTAATTGAATTTATTTTTGTAATTTCAATTTGTGCTAATCCATGGTCAATGGGAACACAGATGGTATAAAGTGTAGCTTCAAGGCTCCTGTATATTTCATCTGAAGGGCCAAATTTGGCTCCCAGTGACGTAAAGACACGCGACGAAGATTACATCATTTTGTTCGCAAAGAGCCATTTGCCTATCAAACTCGATTTCAGACCCTGATTGAGATATTTCTCCAGAGCTGTGTGTTGCGTGATTGGTCAGCAGTTTTTTGCAGAAATATACTCAGATAGCAATGTTGATATTTTGCTTCAACTGGTCCGCTTCCACGAGGGCCGGACGATATAGCTAAAAAAACGTATCATGAAATAAGCATTTCAGCCAATATTGATAATTATTGCTTAAATGTTTTGCTTTAAATGTCTGAAATACTGCCAAACTGGTGGCGTGACTTTTCCTGTTTTATCCACAATTTTCACGCCCAGCTTTTGTTTAATATTTTTACAGTTGTGAGGCATGGTGAGGAAACCTTAAACTGCTGCTGGGCAAGTTACCCAACAGATTGTTGCTAGGGAACCAAAGAGTGAGTGAGTTGCTAGGTAACCAAGGGGTGAGCGAGTCAGTTGATTCTATCAACCTAGCTTAGCTCATTTTGAGAGGTTGAGCGGCTGAAGCCTTTGCTAGGTGGTTCAGTGAATAATAAACACTCTGTCAGATGTATTATCTATTAATATTGATCATGTGTCCATTGCGATTTATATTGTTATTGATTCATTGTTGATCCCTTCTTCTACTGTCTGTTGTCGCTGTCACTAAAGTTCTTCTGTAAATAGCAGCTCTAATATTAAGACTGCCAGATCGATAAAAACACCAATATTTCCATGATTTTCCATGTTGTGTGTTCAGATTCGGTGCTCTGCTTTCCTTAGTGGGGAGAGGCAAAGTTGAAAAGTGGCATGGGTCGATGAGACTTCTCAATCATCATGAAGAGACGGAAGAGATGATTTAAAGAGGGACTGAGTGAGCTTTGAAAGAAACCAGAATCGGCATGAATTAAGAGCCATCAGAGTTAAGAAGAGCTCTGACACTGTGGGAAAATGTTGGGGATTTGGAGTAGCAGAAGGAAATTGACCACCAGGGATCCTTTGTTGAAACCAGGGGACAAGGGCAGATGTGACGTAACACATCCTTCTTCTTAATCTTACACAACAGTTTCATTAAAGCTGTCATTAGGGGTTATTGCAGTTAAAACTAAGAGATCAGCTGGAAGACAAATATTGTGACATGCCAAAGAGATTGTGATGAAATGTCACAAAAAGCCAGAATTCAACCTCTGGGTCTGGATTTATAAAAATATAACAAAAAAGATTGATCTCCTCTCTCCTCATTTGCATCAGTCTCATGGTCTACCCTTGTAAGGCACAATTTGTTTACTACTGAGAGACGTTTAAACACCCCAGCCATGCTCATAAAGAAGTTATCCAGCAGCAACCGTAAAACAAATACATCCGTGATGGATTTTAAACTCTAACACTGACAGAGATGGAGAAAGAAAACACACCACTTAGTGTGAGCCGGTTGTTTGGTGAAGAAAAATGCAGCGGTTAGCGACTTCACATGCAAATAACTACACTCTGACCAGTTTATTCATGCAAGGGTTTCCATAGCCGTCAAATTTCAAGAAAAATGGGTGATTTTGTGTGATAATGACTCATAATGCTGGAGTCTTTGTGTATGACTTAAAATCCGACACACACAAAATTATTTCTATTTGCAAAAGGCCAGAATATATTATGTTTTTGTGTTATTTTTGGTTTTGTGAAGCCTCAACAATTTCTTTTGAGAATGACTAAAGAATCTCAATATTGGTATAAAATGTTAACATTATCTCTGTAAAGATTTTATAATTCTAAAAGTCAAGCAGAGCTCCTCATCTGAATCACTGTCAGGCATTGACCTGTAATTGATTTATACTTTCAGTGTGATCTTGTTTTTCTTATCCTTCATGCACAGAACTCAAGACGCTCCTCGAATGTTATGAACCTGTAATGTAATATTTATTTAATATTTGTTTAATATCCCTTAAACACATTAAGTCTGAGACATTGTTTGTTTTATAGATTAAAAACATGTTACCACTGAAAAAACAGCAATGGTAAGACACATTTTTAACAGTTTGTTGAAGGGATTTGTTATCTTCCTGATACTGTGGTGTGGCGTGCCATGTCATGTCATTGAAACAAATTTTGATGGACAATAAATTATTGTAATAAATTATATATTGCTGTTTTGACACCATTTTTAAGTTGTATAACAACAATGGCATAATAAAGCAAGTTCGCCTGCTCAAAGGCCAATAAGCTTAAATTTTGTAAAAACCACTTTGCACTGGAATTGGAAGAGTTTTTAAATATTCAAAATAAAAACCCAACAACCAAAAAAATTAATATAAAGGGAATAAAAACCAAACACAACCGAAAAATATAAATAAAATGGATTGTGTAGTCTCTGTAAAAAAAACAAAACAAAACAAAAAACAAATTTAAACTACATTTTTGGAATTGAGGAAAATATATTAATGGTTTCATTACTTAAGATAAGGTCTTGCTACATAAAACCATTTATGTAGCATTTACAGTTGGGCTTTGTTTGTCTGTTGTCCTGAAATAATTTTGGAGTATTTAATTTGTTTCTCCAGTTTATGCAGTCACGTTTCTGAATCGAGTTCAGTTAAAAACAGATGATCTGGTGCAGAGAACATTCTTTTTCAAAGCTGCCTTATGTTGTTGATCAGCTTGTGTTACTCAAAACAATTTGATTTTCAACTTAAAACGTATGATCTCGTTTCAACTATGCAAATGGCATGTGATGTGTTTTTCCTTTAAAAATATGACAACAAAAGGATGTGTTTTCTTTTTTTTTCTATCTTTGTGTTCAATGCAATAGTGCAACCAACTATAATCTATCTAATATAAATCTATCCATTACATTGGATAATATAATATAATATAATATAATATAATATAATATAATATAATATAATATAATATAATATAATATAATATAGAAAAGACTTAAGCATGAACATAGTTTGTGGTAATTTCAACATAACTAATAAAGTTATATATTATAGAGTATATAACATTATATAATCTATATTATATAACTTTATTATGAAAAAGTTATTAAATATATTTTGAATTATATAAGAATACATATTACATTATAACATAATCTGTGTCATGTGCCTTTATTAGCTTGTTAAGCTAATAACTAATAGCTAATAGCTAAAGCTAAATAATTAGCTTTATTAGCTAATTAATAAAAGCTAATATAAGCTAATTAAGTTAATATAATAGTGTATAATAATTCTATTTTTTTATTTAATATTATATTATATTACATTATATTATATTATATTATATTATATTATACTTCTTTATTAGCTGGGTTGAAATGCCAGTAACCACATCATCTGAGGTACAAACTATGTTCGTGCTCAAACTGTCTTATAAAATAACTGTGAGCTGTGAGGAGCACATAAAACATTTTTTATATAGTGACTTAAAAAGCGTATTTCTTTGATGTTTTTTGTGTTTGCGTATCTGACAGGGCTTTTCCACATCGGCTGTGTGTCTGAGTGTTTTACCATCTGTTCTTTAGGGTTCAGCTCCCCATCAGTGTTTTGTTGGCTCTGCCTCGTTTTTGGAAAATCCAGCTACTTGGCTGTTTGTGTTAGCTGTCAATCCCGAAGAGAAGGAGCCTGCTTGGTGATTTCTTTTTTCATTTAATTTTTCTGTGGGTACAGAGTTATGTTCCCGTGATCCATAAACACCTTCGGGATTTGTGACACCACGTCAGAAGGCTTTCTATAAATAAATGATGAAACGTTCAAGCGTTTCTGAAAAACATTTGACTTTCATCTGCATCAGTTTGACCTTGCGCCTCATATTTCTCCATACTTTCAGTAAAAAATGTCAATGTAATGTAATCAGATACAGCAAACAGAAGATATGATTTAAAACCTCCTTCTTTACCTTTGAAATTGTATCTTTACTCTTTTCCCAGACAATTAGACTCTGGACTTTTTAGCAGATATAAAACAATGATTTCTGTGCTTCAGTTTGTTTTTAGGATTTAAAAACAAACTGATGTTTTAAATAACATCTTTCATATTGGATGTTCTAGAAAAAGCAATTGTTTCAGCAGCAACTCCATCTCAGATTTCTTCTGTCTTTAACTTTTTTTTTTGTCTAACTGGCATATTTCAGATCATCAATTAAACTTATAAATGCTGTTTTTTTTGTTTTTGCTATTTGCGTACTTTCCCCTTTTGCTTGTGTAACAACTTTAGAAAATGTGCTTTTATTTTTTTATTATAATGTTTGAAATTCACCAAATCCTGATTAACACTGAATAATCCTAATTTTGGTCATATTTTAAGAGTTTTCTATATTTGATTAAACACTAATACTTGTACTGTCACTTTACCACTCGAGTCGGCGCGAAGCTGCCTACGAAGAGGTAGGAAGTTTTCTTTGCTCTTGGTTAAGCGCACATTTTAGAAAATATATAACGTAACTGTAAATACAAACTACAAAGCAATAGCTCCCAATGAGAAGTTAGCAGGAGTTAACATCTGTAAAATTAAATAGCTACAGCGAAAATGGACAACATTAATAATGATAAGTTAAAAACGTACCCAAAACATAGCAACATTATTCATGAAACTCTGAATATCATTCAGTTTGTCTAAAACATATGTTAAAACATAATACTTGTAAAGAAAACACAGAGCTGATTCTTATATGTACCACAGTTAAAGTCAGCAACGGAAAAAGGGGGAGGAGCTGTAAGATACTGGTTGCTATGGTAACAACCAACCGTCAAGAGCAGCGGAACAGAACTTTTAGCAATAAATGTCTGGAGAAACAACTTGTTGACAAAGCAAAATACATTCAAAGAACAAATATATTTGTATTTCTAATATTGTTAAAATACATAAATCTAGTTATCCATCCATTCATCCATCTGTCTAGATAGATAGATGTATATATATAGACAGTATAAAAACTTTTATTACTGTCTTTTATATAGTAATTAAAGACATCTGTTCTGTAGCTGTATTTTATTATTTATGATTTAGAAGGGAAATGGAAAGATTATTTATGTGATGAACTACAGAATGAAAAAGGTGAAAGATTAACTAAATTAACCTTCTTCATACTCCTTTTCAGACTCATAGTCACCAAACAAGAGGTGTATTGGTGTATATTTTAGTATGTATGTTTGGTAATAGGGTAGTACATTTAGAAAACATGCAAGTTCAACTTTTTCTTTTGTGTTTTCTCTTGGTATAATTCAATTCAAATTCTTTTCACACTTAATGCACAGGTTAAAATTAATAGGAAAACTTAATAAAACAAGTTAAAAACACTCATAGGTTTGTTTATTTTAGCAACAATCAAAATGCACTTCATCTTGTTTAGCTATCTTAGCAGTTTCTTCATTTCAAATCTATTTTATAACCCGAAGCTCTATAAAAACCCAGGAAACAAGAGGAAAGATGAAAATAGTGAGTGCCATTGAGTCTCTGCTGCTTGTTGGCATTTCAGGGCAGGAAGCAGAATCTGTCAGGTGACAGTCTCGTTTAAAGGTTCTCAATTGTATGGTTCACAAATCCAGAGGGACGGCTTTTTCCCATGCTGAAGGACAGTCGGTGTGTGTGTAAATATGTGGACACTCATAAATAAACACATTCTTCCAAAAGGAAGCATTACAAGTGGAAAATTGAGTGTTTGCTTGAGTGTCTGTTTGAAAAGCCTCTAATACAAAGGCGAGTGTGTATGCTTGTGTTTGAAAAGTCCTTGGTTGCAGCAAAAGTATTGTTTCTGATTGTGCGAATGTTAAATTGATCATTATCATTAATAGTACAATAGCATACGAGTAACTGCAATGAAGGTCAGGAAATGAGATAACATTCACGTAGACTAGTCATAAATTTGTCAAACTGCAGCTGCCTGAAGTTCTGCTTTGATTCCTGACTAAACCTATTCATTAGAAATAAATCAAGACCTTTTAATGTAACATCATGTCCGACTGGCAGCAGAATCACCAGATAAAGATCCTGCATTGCAAGCACATAGAAATAAAAAACAAAACAATGGGTTCTCTCTCAGTTTTTGATGGACATTGTTGTATTTTTCATCATATTTTAATTGTTAAGGCCTGTAAGAAAACTTAAGGTTTGTTTTAGGCCTATTCACTGTCTCTGTAAGGTGTTTAGTAGACACGTAAAAATAGCTATAACTTTACCTGAACAAAATATTGTGAACGGAATACCAAGAAATACCTCCATTTTTCATTTTGTTGGGACATTATGGTTTGTTTGACTACTTAACCATTTTTATAATGACTAACTCGTGGCATAAAGAGCTTTTGATTATTTTATATATAAAGTAAATGTATTAATGCTACATAATCTGCCTAAAATTTGAAATGCTATAATATAGCAGTTCTTTTCATGAATTTTTGATAATTTGCAGCTAAAAAAACTACTTCTTATGTCAATATGTTAAAAACCATCTTTCTACTTGACTTCACATCAAGTAGCATACAGCTGATGTGGTGACTATTTTTTAGATTAATTGGTTAATAATTATATAACAAAAGGCTTAAGAGATTTTTTATACAGTTTTTAATGCAACATATTTACAAAGGTCTATTTTAACTTAAATGGAAAATATTTATGTATTTTTGTATTATTTTGGTTTAATTACTGCTGTGATTGTGTTTTTTCAGTAAATGTTCTTTTTTTTTGAGTCTGTATGCTCAATTTAACAATGAATTGATTACTAAATTAGTTGACGATTATTTTAATAGTCGATTAATCAGCACAGATTAACCGTTTCACCCATAATAACATTAATCAAACAGTTGATTGTTTGTCGCACCAACTGGCATGTTGTAGCATTTCAGGCAGACCATATGGAGAAGCTGGTCACATGTGGAGATGATATGCTAGTTTTGTGACTGATTTTATTAAATCAAGACTGCATCTGGCTTCACCAGAGACCCCCCACAGGATGGCCATGTGCTCAACCCAGAGGGAGGTCGCAGTGAAGCAGAAAAGTAGCAGTCTCCAAGCTGAAGAAGCACAGAGATGTGCTGCATCGGACCCAGACACGTACCCCACAGAAGGGGCCATTACTCCAGAACATAAAGTTTTGTGGCATTGATTTTCTTAGGGAAGATGGGATTGGTGCCAACTGGTGCTGCTCCATTAAAATTCAACACATGTCCTGATGTAAAGACATTAAAGATCAGGTTAGAAGCAAAGACTTTGCTGTCTGTCAGTGCAGAAAGTGTTACAAAAACACTTCTGAGGATGTGAAGCTCCAGTAAATCACAATGAGAGCCATTCTTCACGAATGGAGGAAACCTGGAACAGTGGTTTTCCTTCCAAAATAACTCCAATTGCACAAAGGTGACTTATCCTAGAGAACACATAAGAACCCAAAGCAACTTTTAATGAACTGCAAGATCCATTTGTATCAGGTGAGATCATAATAATGACATGAATAATGTTCATGATTTTCATGAGTCAGCAACAAGAAAGAAACTGGGAAAAAATGGCATCAATGAGGGAGTTTCAAGTCTAGAACAACTGCTGAATTAAAAGCTGTTCATCCAACATTTACCAAAATAAACATCTGGATTATCTCTATGATTGAAAACTTTTGCAGAAATATTCTGTGGACTGATGAGTAAAAAGTGGACATTTTTTGAAGCCCTGTGTCCTGTTATATCTATGATAAACTAAACTGTTTGGAAAAAAACATTATACTGATAGTAAAACATATTTGGTAATTTTGTCTGACACTTACCACTTGATGGAACCATTAATTAAGTTTCCTATCTGAGAATGGCTGGCCCACCAGCTTGCGAAATGAAGTTTGAGGGTCAACTTTTACTTAGCCCAAAAAAAGCTAAATAAAAGCTTGGGAGCAGCTTAGTCACTGTTTAACCTTAATTCTGATAGAAATGCTGTGACTTGAATTGAAACTGTTCATGCGTCATGAAATCAAAACAATTCTCAAAGAAGAGTAACAGTAATTTGTTTATTCACAATTTGCACATTTAAACTCTGATTGACATTGCTAAGCCCCACCTTCTGGCTCTGATTGGTCGTTTTTGGTCGTTAGTGGCGCATTTCTTCAGACGGATATAATAACTCTAGGACGAGGTGGAGTACATTGATTTTCACAGATTATCTGTCTGAACAAACTGTCACAACATGCTGACAGTTTTAACAAATATGTAAAAAAAAAAAAAACCCTCCAGCGTTCAGGATATAGATAATTTTTTCACAGAGCCACATATAATCTGTGACTTTGTAAAAACTGTTCCGAGGTGTGTCAGAAATAATCATCGGAACCATGTGTACTTTGATGTTGGAGTCCGTCTCTGAGGGAAGGTGTTTCTTGTTAATTACAGGACACATTACCGAAGCCGGACATGGAGCAGAAGCTGCGTTCAGCCTCCAGTGTAGATGAACTGATGAGTCTGATCTATCCTTCATATTGGGCTGCTTTGAAGTGCAGATCCAAACTTTCTGTCGCTGCATCCTCAGCTTCCAAATTCACTCAGCGGCCACAGACTCACCGGCTGCGGCCGCTTTCTGAAGCCGAGGAGCCAACATACGCTGCTGCCTACCTCAACTTGGATGTCCTTAAAAGTAAGTTCCTTCTTTTTTCCCCTTTTACACATAAATGTAAAAAAAAAAGCCTTTTCCAATGGGAGTTGTACATAATGAGGATTTCTATCATGCACAGTGCTATGTTGTTTTAAGAACATTTGCTATCAGACTAAATTTTCCCATCTGGGAACAATGCCTGTAAGTAGATATTTGCCATTGGCTGTTAGTCAGCTGTAGGTGTTTATGTGGAGTGTCTCAGATTTGTTTCAGATGTTTACTTTTAAACAGTCCGTTTTATCAGGCAATTTTTTCTTGACAATTTGACTTATAAATAACAAAAACAGAAAAAAAAATTGACTTGGGAAAGAGTACACATTCCCTTCCTTAAAACCCACCCCTAAATTTGCACTTTTTCAGAGAATATTAGATAAAAATGGTTCTGTTTCTCATGACTAATAGTTGGATGAACCCATTTATTATTAAACTATTATGTTTGCTCCTTTTAAATCATGCTGAATATCAGAAACTACTCAAATGCACCTCATCAAAAGTTTACATAAGCTGGAAGTTTGGGCCTGATGACAAAAAAACAAGAATGCAAAATGTTCCTAAAGGTAACTTTGCTTAATGTTGAGCTGTTTGCTGAAATTAGCTTGTGTGTTTAAAATGTCAGGGAGTTTTTGGCTCCTGTGTTTCACCCAGTCATCCTGTGAGTTTTGACCTTGCTGGATTTAAAATCACAGGAAAAGTGTAGTCATTTTCAAAGGATTTCTGGGAGAAGGTGGCGAGTTTTATAAACAGGATAATGATGTAAAACCAAAGCTAACTGTGTTTAAATCCTCATTAGGAAGTGTAAAATGATTGAACCTAGCAACAAATGACTGGAAAATTGTTCAGCATACAAAGGAAATCCTACAAATGGCTTCAGCCAACACACTGGTAGTGGAAGTGTTTCGACGTGCAGAATAAAGAAAGAAAATGTGCTGCATGGTCGAGTAGCCAGACGAAAGTCATTACTTGGCCCAAAGAGCCAAAAAAAAACCTTGAAACAAAGTTAACTTTATGGCCACGACCATCAACGCTACATTTACACCATGAGTGTTCTCATGTGAGCTACAAAGATACAAGGCATTTGGTTAAAATTGATGGAAAGATTTATCCAGAAGGTTATGAGAAAATACTCATCAGCTCAGAAGTCGTGCATGTGTCTCTGATCCAAAACAAAAGTCGACCCGTCATAGATTATAGAAAAGAAAGAAGAAAAAAAGAAAACAAAAGTTACTGAAGGGGCCATGTTGATCATTCAGCCACTTTGGAGAGATCTCAAACATGCAATTCATCCAGCAAAGAACAAGACTTTACAGGAATGGGAGACTTTTGGCCAGAAAGAATTGGCAGCTTTATGGGTTGAAAATAACGTTTCTCACCCACAACTACCACAAAAGGCTTGAAGCTGTCAGTGGTCTGTTGGGTCAGTAGTTGTCATTATTATTTAAAAAGTGCAACAAATTGTTTTATAATAAATGGCTTCAGCCAAAATATAACAATGACTTACCAAAATAGTTTTCTGTTGTTTATATTCTCAAAAAAATGGCACAAACACTACAATTCTGTTAGCGTATTTAAACTCATAAGAACAAACAACAAATTGATTATTAGGTGTAATGTAAGTGTTATCTTCAGTTGTAACTTTTCTAGAAAATCTATTCATGTATATATAATGTGTTTAAGAGTGTATTAGGTCACAGATAGAGTTCAGGACTAGACAAAATACTGATGTTTGTCAGAATTTTCTAATGTCTCTCAGTTTGTCTTCCAGTTTAAACTTGAAATGATCAGATTAGAACCAGAAGTTTCACATTTAAACAGATTTGCGTGACTGCTTTCAGAACCAGGGCTTCAATATCAGGCTTTTATCAGAAACATAAGTAGTTACAACAGCATTCCTAAAAATTCAGATCATGACCATAATTATGAATCTGATATCGATTACTATTTATCAACACTTTGATGATTTTTTTCCATTATTTCCATGACACAATGGAACGATAATTTGTTTTACACAAGGAGCTTAAAGGGAACATATTGTACAAAATTCGCATTTTGCACAATTTTGTACTTCAATTCAGGTCTCTGAGGCTTCTAAAAGCACCCAGTAATTTTTTTTTTTTAGCAATAAGTTAGTTTTTTTTTGGTGTCTGAAAAATGAGATGTTTCAAAAACTTTCAGATTGTTAAGCCACAATTGATGGGCACAGGTCTGTTACCTAGCAACCCAAGTGTAGCTCCAGCATGTTTGATCATCTGGTTTTACCACTGCACAATGGCTGCTGGAAAAGATAAGTGTTCTGTTGTTGACTTACCATCCAGAAACAACTTACTGTATTCCTGTTGGTTGTGCAGGAGGCTTTACTTCTGCTTTTCAAAGATGTATGGTTGTGTAATTGCCCATCTGTTTGCAGCCATTTGCACATGCAAGTGTAAATGTTGAGTTTGTAAAGCCCATAGATCAATCCTAACCTGTTCAAGGAAGCATAATAGGTCACCATTAAGAATCCCAGCCTCCAAAAACATACATTATGTTGAGCATTCAGGGCAATATTAATATAGAGTATGACTCTATGACACTTTAAATGTAATATCTTACCAAGCGTGCATCCAGTCTTTATTATACTGAACACATGAGATTGGGATGCAATACTTTGTGCAGCAAAAAACTAAAAGATAAGAAAAGAAATGTTGCAAACAGCTTACTTTTTTGTGTGCAGGTATAGAGTTGGAGTGGAGGAAAACTCAATGCATGCCCAGAGAAGTGTGTGTTGATGTGGGCAGGGAGTTCGGGGCTCCCACCAACGTCTTCTATAAGCCACCGTGTGTGTCTGTATATAGGTGTGGAGGATGCTGCCCCTCCGAGGACAAACAATGCAGAAATATCTCCACCGGTTACCTCAGCAAAACTGTAAGTTAACATTCTTCCCTTTTGTGGTATTGATTTTACATTGATTGACAAAGTTGCCGCAAAACATGAATAACATTTAATCAGTTAACACGAACACCAGTCAAACTGAAAGAAGGGGTTTACGTATTCCACTTTTCACCCTTTACAGGTTTGCTGTTATCGCAGCTGTTTTCCTGTTACCATGACAAAGCTTTTCAGCATGTTGCAAGCTAAGCTAAGCTGGCTTGTGAAATACTTATTTCAAAATTACTATAGCCAAAATGACTCCCCTCACTAATAAAACTGTCCTTGCTGAAGGTTTGGAGCACAGCGGAACTCCATAGACATGTTGCATGTTAATGTTTACATCTGGAAATTTTGTGCATGCCTTCTATAGCCGTGCTGCCGCATTGAAACATTTTAGTTGACAAAATGAAACCTGGAGACATAGGTATTATCAGTTTAGTGTGGTGCGCCACAGAAAAGAGAAAATAGTCCAAAAAGCATTGAAGAATAACTCAAAGCCACTCATTTTGTTTGTTTTTCTTGCTGTGCTCCGCACAGACTCATTGCTATGGCAATTTACAACAACGGCGCTAATGTATCAGGATTCAACATAAAAAAACACACACATTTTCCACACGAAGAACAGAACATTCAGTCCGTTATAGTTTCATGTTTTCAGGCTTGATATTTATTTTGTGGTTATTAATAAGTGATCGCTATGGTAGATTAGCTATTAGCTAAGCTAACACTGGTGCTTGATTAGCTAATTTAAACACCTGTTCTTCTGATAATCTGTCAGAGTTGGTGTGTTGGTCGCATTATTTTTGTTTTTTAACTGAACTGAACCACGCCAAATTCCACAGAACATCTATATGTTAAGTTTGTCAAAGTCAAGCTGGCATAACTGCTTGACATAACCGCTTCCCTCTCCCTCGCTATTTTTTTTAAATTTAAAGTTGTGTCTGACCTTGTTAGCTAGTTGTCATAGTGCTGACAATTAGTACCAAAGCACTGGACCCCTTTTTCTTTTATACATTATGCATACAGATTTAATTTGTTATGTTGACAACTTAGCAGCTAAAACCAATGGCAGTCAACGGCAGCCAGCATCTTGCGTGACGTCACACTGCAACGTGTTGCTATCAGTCTGGAGATTGCTACGGGAAAGGGACGTGGTGTACCGTCTGTTAATATTGCTCATGCAACAGACGGCATTAGCAATCGAGTGCATTAACAATGCAGTAGCATGCATTGAGTTTGGGTGGGTATTAAACCGCCCATACCAGAAAGAACAAGAGTTTTTAAAGAGACAGAGGCCTAATTTCAAGGCGCTAAATTGCAAAGTCAAGTTTCTTTTGAGTCATATTTGATATACAAAGCATTTTATAACAGATGAAGGTAGCATAGTTGATTGATTGTGCTATAAAATAGCACTACATGCCTGTAATACACATATTACTGCCCAGTTTCCCATCATGCTCCACCTCCTCGTGGAGGTGTGTAAACATCTCACCTCTCAGCACTGACAGCGTTGCCTTAAAATGAGGTAAATCCTCTCAGCTGGATTGTTCATTTCCACATGGATGCTGATAATGGAAGGGCCCTAGCAGTGCGTAATGGCTTATTGTTTTAGTCAGCTGTGCTAGTCATTTCCTAAGTGGTAATTGAATGAACTGGTGGTAGCAGTTTAAGCGAATGACTCCTTTGTTATATGAACTGTTACAGCAGATTCAATCAGCAGAGGAAGTTGATATAGCCAGAGTAGTTTAAGAATGTTGCTATCTCTTGATTTAATCGTCTGTGTTTTGCTCGTACTTCATCAGAGCCAGCCTAAGGTATAAGCAAACTAATCCGCTGCTTTAACCATCAGGAATCTCCCATGAATGCTCAAATTAGAGTTTGAAGTTTTATATTTAGTGAGAATCAGAAAAGTTTGACCTGAATGTTTCAGTAAAGTTTCATTAAAACATTCTAAGTTGTTTCAATTGTTAATTTACGTTTAATGAGATTGGCATACTTACTTTGTAAAAAGAATAACCTTTATTATTTGTTGTGTTACCAAATAATGTTTTGTTTTCTAATACATCTCCGCAAACAATAACCAATTATTACTAATTGATTTTGTGCCCTCTCCACACTGTAAAAAAAAAAGTCTGGAAAGACATCACCGTTTGAAATTGGGTAAAAACATTTTTACTATAATATAAAATACAGTAAAATTCTGGCAACCACAGCTGCCGGTATTTTACCTTTTTATATTATTTTTACAGTGCAGATTACACCAACTCTGGATTGAACATTTACTGGGAGTGATGGTATTAATAGAAAATTCTATGTAAGGCCCCAATTCCACCTTGATACAGCCCTGTTCTTCCCTATGTACTATGTTCAACAGAGTAATATGATGCATTTCTTCTTTTGTTAGAGACTTTTATGTTTAATCACAGCCATATGTGCCAAGTTCGGTAAAGATAATGAACTAATAGATGGATAAAAGTGTCATATTTTGCACAAAGGCTGACAGACTCTCTATTTTACATCAAATGACAAAATATGCTCAGTAAGGTTTACCTGCAAACCTCTGGTTTCATTCCCAGTGTTTAGTTTGTCCATTTCAGCTGTAAAGGACATGGCGAACTCAATGAGTGGTTTGTTTCTGCAGATGCTTTTTATCATATTGAAAGTCGAATTCCATCTGGTTGGAATGTCTTGAATAAGCGGCTCTTTCTTTTGTCATGTTGAATTTGCTATTGTCTGAATCCTCCAGTACGTGCTGGACTGTGTGTAAAGTTGTCGTCGACTTTTCTGCACTTGACAGAGACTCTGTCAAACGCGCCATTGTGCAGAGATGCTGCAAATGAACCTTGGACACTGTGTGCAACGCAGGGAACAAAACACAGCGATCAGATTTCCTGCAGAATGTTTGAAAGCGTGCAGATTTTTTTCTGAAACATTTCATTGCTGCGCAATACAACACATTAAAATTTCATAAGTTTTATATTTACTTTTACCTGATTTTGTTGTTTTTTTGTTACTTAAATGAATTATTGCCTTTTTCATCTCTAAAAGACCTAAATTTTCACTGAACTCTATATTTCGGTCCACCTGATGATGTCATTTTTATTACATTATAATTAAATGATAATTTAATATCTAAAAATCAGTTACTATACTTACATTTTTACGCTTACTTGAATAGTTTCTTGGATGGCTATTTTTTCGTTTTACTTGAGTAAAAATATGTTGAAGTAGTGCTACTTTTACTTGAGTACAGTTTTTCGGTACTTTGCCCCCCTATGCACACCACATTATTTTGACAGGATGCACAAAATAAAGTTATTAATGTTGCTGCATTTTAGAATAATATTCCAGTCGTTGAAACAAATATCTCGAGTTTTTTTCTTCTTTTTTTTGAGAAACGGCCACCTTTCCGCTAAGTTACAAGGAAAAAAGCCAAGGCCGAAACTCAGCAGCTTTCCTTCTGGCAGCAGATACAAGGCTGAGAGTGAAGAGCCACAATCTTTGAGGTTTCACAAGACATTCCTCCTCCCTTGTGCTTTCCAAACTGTTTTTTTTGGCATGGGGCTCAGACAAGTCGCTAAAGGCTGGATACTTATAAGAGTGATGTAGTACATCATTTAAATCACACGTGACTAGATAGAGTTCAACTGAATCCTAATGAGTTTTTTAATGTTACTTAAAAATAATTGGCCTTAAAATGTACATATGGCAAGGTGAAGGCTGAAATAACAGTTTCTGCTAAGAGCATTCTGTGGTTAGTTTCGTCACAATGAAATACTCAGTTAGATGATTGCTTTGGCGTTGGCTTGAAGCAGCTGGCTGAATTTGAAAGAACTTAAAAAGCAATAGAATTATACAAACTGTAATTTCCAGTTTGACTGCAAGTATCTTTAACCGTTTTTGCGTCTCCTGTGACTCCGTGCAAAAAGGTTTTCGCTAAACATCTGTTCTGCTCTTTTTTTTTGAATGGGTAATTTCATCTGTTGGATTTTTATGTCATATCCGAAGAGTTCTGGTTTTGTCGTTGTTGGTCATGTTGCCTTGAAAGGTCTAAACGCCTCGTCTGTTGCTTTTAAATATTTTTCTGCACAGGAAATTGTTAAGGTCTAGAATAATACCGTAGTACTTTCTCTACATGCTCTGAACTGTATAATGTAATACACAATGTTTTAGTCAATATATCCGAGGTGCCCAAAGTGTGGCCCGCGGGCCATTTCCGGCCCTCAAAATTGTTTTCAATCAATCAATCAATCAAATTTTATTTGTATAGCACATTTCAGCAGCAAGGCATTTCAAAGTGCTTTACATCATACAAACATAAAAACACA
>CAEGAD010024681.1:0-40408 GCA_903067055.1 Poeciliopsis paucimaculata
TGAACCCGCAACCGTCTTGTTCACACTCAGGTCCGGCCCACATACTACCTTTCCCCGGCCAGAACCCCCATCACCCCGTTCCCAGGGCCCCCCGGGGGGGGGGGGGCTTGGTTTTTGTTGTGCTTCCAGCACAACAAAAACCAAGCTACCGACCAAGCAACCCAACTGACGAGGCCATGCCCACCTGGCAATGATTTGATCTTAGAGGAAGAAGCAGAGGAATAAAAATAAAAAATAAAAAGGAGAGAGAGGACAGGAAGAGGGAAACGTAGTTGTGATTCTCAGGGTGTCTTACGCAAATTTACTGTTTAGTCTGTTCTCCAGTCTCTCGCTGGTGTCTTGTTGCCCCAAAGAACGGTTTGTATTTCCCCCAACCCAAATCTTCCCGATCAGCCGATTGATAGCAACCGATCGATCGACCAATTCTCTCTGAGCGATGGTACGCGGCCGGCCGGCTGTAACTTTATGTTTACAACCCAAATGAGACCAACAACGCTGTTGACAGAATGTGTAGGACTTTAAAAAACATTTTAAAAAAAAAACTTAAAAAAAAGAGAGACGAATCTCTGAAGAAAACTTATTTCTAAATACTGGAACTTTTCGCTTACTTTCTATGTGACATGAGGTAATGTAATTTTTTTCCAATCATTGCATGTGAATATTTTATTTGCAATGAAACTGTTAGAATGGATGGTACATTTGTGACGTCAGTGCAACGCCGAGACGCCGACGTAGGAATCAGTCGGCGTCGAGGTTTTTCTGTCGCCGTCAGGAGTGCTTTTGGACCAATGAATGCTAAATGTGTGACCATACAAAGCTGTAAAGGTTTTGTTTATTTGTACATGGTTATGGGTAAAATAAATCATTGAAGCAAAGTAACATCTTTAGTGTTAAGCAGTAAATCCTCACGGTTGCTTTGAAGAGTCAGAAACAGGATTTGGATTTTTTTGTTTTCCTTTGATTTTTGGATAATGCTAGATCAGGGGTGTCCAAACTCCAATCATAAACAATGTTTTAATTAAACTAAATAGTTGTTGGGAAGGGAGGTGTAAATTATTACAATTGCAAAAAAAACAATAATAATAACCAAATTTTCTGGAAAAATAAAACAAAATTTACTAAATTCTAACCAATAAAATAAGGATCTGTTTGAAGACGCTAGCTGCATGTAACCAAGTTTAGAAATATTAAATTAAAAGCAGAATTTGGTCAAACTTTGAGAAAAGGTTGGTCATTTATGTTGTTGGGAAGGGATTTGTACATTTTCTAGAAAAAAAGAAAACAAAATTTAGTCAATTCTGATCAATAAAATGCAGCTGAATGTAGCAAAGTTGAATAAATATGAAATAAAATTTTGAGTAAAAGTCAGTGGGAAAGGATGTGCAAATTATTACAATTTTGCAAAAAAAAAAAAAGAAAAATAGTCAAATGTAGTGAATTATGAGCAATAAAATAAGAATTAGTTTAAAGATCCTGGCTCTAGGCAGCAAAGTTTAATAAATATTTAATCAGATTTTGAGTAAAAGTCACAGGATAGAAGAAAACAAAAAATGGGATTATTGAAAGTAGCTGACGTTGCTGCCGACATTTTCTACTGTGGGAGATTTTACTTTGTAATAATAAAAAAACCCAGAAAACCTTCGTCTACAAACACAACGTTATTCTTGAATTAAAGTCGGGGGCCACAAATGGCCCACAGCCCGCAGTTTGGACACCCCTGTCCTAGATGAACTAATCCGAGGTAAGTGAAGAGTGGATCAGAGCAGAAATAAAGTTTCAGGGGTTCAACTCTATGACATATCCATCTACCCACAATCCTCCTGTGCACCAGCGTCATCCGACCAACACCTGCACCTCTCTGCATCCACCATGATTCCACCGTCAGACTCTGTGACCTCCGGCCAATCCGACTCTCTCCATGCCATCGGCTCCCACCACAGGAAATGGAGTCACAGTTCACAGCATGGTACGAACCGCCCGCCACTCGTCACTCTCCTTCCACATAACTTTCTCCATTAGCCACCTAAAGAAGTTCCTCCAGCTTCCAGCCTGAAGATCACGCTGAATCCGCTCCGGGTTTTAGATCATTTCAGACTAAAATACGTTCAGGTCAGTTTTTATATGACGCCGTGTTTGGGTTATTTGGATATAAGGGGAAAAGATTTCTGCCAAAAACATCAGAAAATTTCAGATTCATCTCAGAAATTTTCTAAGAAAAACATGGAGATTTCTCAGTTTAAAAAGTGAAAAATTTGTGAGAAAATTTTCAGAAAGTTTGAGATAAATTTTCTGGAATTTTGTTTTTTTCAATTTTCAAACTCAGTGTCCGTGGGTTTTTTTGTTTGTTTTTGCTTTCGTAACATTTTGATATTGATCTCAGGAACTTTCTAGAAAAAACAACAAAATTTCTCTGGTTGAAAGGTTAAACATTTGTGAGAAAAAAAGTCTGAAATTTTAAGATTAATCTCATGAAATTTCAAGAAAAAAGTAAAAAAAATGTCCGAGTTCGAAATTTCAAACATTTGCACAAAATTTCTGAAATTATATGAAAAAATAAACATTTGAGTTTGAAAAGTTCCAAGAAGTTTTCAGAAACTGAGATTATTCGCAGAATTTAAAAAAAACTTTGTTTCTGTTTGAAAACATACTTTTGCACAAAAATGTTTCTTTTTTAAAACTTTGACATTCCTGTTTGAAAAGTTGAAAATTTGTGAGAAAAAACTGAAACTTTTAGATAAATCTAAAATTTTTATGAAAACAAAAAGAAACTTATTTTATAAGTTGAATATTTTTGTCTTTTGAAACTCCAAAATTTCCAAAGTGTTTTCCAGCAAATTTTCAACATTTGGAGATCTTAAATTTAAATTTTTTCTGAAAAATTTCAGAAATGAATCTCAAAACTTCTGAGTTTTTGGTGGAAATTTTGTCTCTTTTTTTCATATGTACAATGGCCGTAATCTGCCCTTGTAGTTTTCTCCCAATTTTATTGATGCTTAAAATTTGTGATCATCTTGGATATTTATTAATTTTCTTAAATTTAATTACTTTTTTTTTCGGAGACTGAACTGCTGGGAGCAAAAATGCAAAGCCAGAAAAATCAACATTTTCTGCAGATGAAGTTCAACCAAGGCTCAGAGAAGCCAGAAGCTCTAATGAATGAGAATAAGTGTTATTACACTGCAAAAGAACAAAATTTACCAATTTTTTTTAGTCTAGTTTTTAGTTAAAATATCTTGGTTCACTTGAAATAAGATGCAGGAGCTGGATATAAATAACTCATTACTGATGAAAAATTACTAGTTCTTTTGAACACATTTAGAGGAATTTAATGTGTTTAAAAGCATCACATCTTTAGCCATAACTGGAGAATTCATGCCGTTGCAAACAGAATTAATTTTGTTTCAGATTTTAAATTTCTGTACGTTTTAATCAACCCAAACGGTTTGTTTTTCTGACAACAGGAAGCATCACCAAAAGGAAACTAACAGACTCATTTGACCTTTAAATAAGCAGGAATGAGTCAAACTACAAGATCAAACTGCAAGTATTTTACACTACGGAGGAAAAATTGTTGCTTTAAGATCTTAAGAGTGATAAAAATGAAATTACCATTAAAACAGTGAGACTGTGAGCTTAGCATTAAGTTAAATGTAGGCATCTCTCAAAATAAAAAAAAATTAAATGTTTATTCACTTAGAAGAAATTGTTCATCATTTGATTTCTTTTTTTTTAGATTGAAATCTGTATTCAATTTGTATAAAATGAACTGTTGAAATAGTAGGAGTCAATTGAAAACTGGAACCGGAAGGAAAACAAACAAAACAGAAACAACAAATAAAATAAATTATGAAGTTTTTGTAAACAAAACAGTCGAGACCAAAAACTCCAGACTGAAAACTGTTGTCATGCCAATTGAAATTATTTTGTTTTGATTTATCACGCGAGTAACCGATTTATAGTCTTTAATTTATACACGTTTTTATAAACCAGGAGATTTCTGCTTCATTTTCAGCTCATATTAAGTCAAGCAGTGAACTCCACACTGGAAAAAATACTTACAAATTTTAATTGTTTCATGTCATCAAATTAAGTTACTTTTGTTTAATAAGCTTAATTTGATTTCTTGCAACATGTTAACTTCAGTTTCTAAAGTTGGATCAACTGTTTTCTTTTTTCAGTGCACAGCAGTTCTTCCTCCAGCTGTTTGTCCATTTTTAGCAAATAAAATGTTTTTTTCTTTTCTCCGGTTAGAAATGGGCAACACTTTGGTTGAAGTGTGAATAAGACAGAAACAATCATGAAGGAGTTTTTATAAAACGTTTATAACTGTCATTAAGTGTCGTTTGGTAAATAATGACACTTTTAATGAAACTTTATATGCAACTTTCCATTAAAACTGTAACAATTTACCAATACAAAGTTGACCTTTAATGCACGTTTTAGTGCAAATTTGCATTTAAAATGTCATTATTAACCAAGTGACTGTAAATAATACACTTTTCATACAAAGTTTACACTTTCAATATCATTTTAATGCAACCCCGCTTTAAAAATATCATTTACAAAATAATGCAAAGTTTACACTTTCTTTCAATGAACCTTTTCACACAATTTTGCATAAAAACGTTTAATTATTTACAGAATGACAGTCATAAACGTTTGTTTATTGTCATGAAATGTCATTCAGTAAATAATGACAGTTAATTCAGAGTTGACACTTTTAAGGCGAGTTTGCCTTAAAGGTCCTTATTTATTGGATAATGCAAAGTTGTTTGCAACTGGAAGTTTTCATGAAACTTTGCATTAAAAGTGTCATTATTTACATAACACTTCATGACAACAGACAGATATTTGTGTCTGTTGCTAACAAGTGTTATTTGGTAGGTAATTAAACTTTTAATTCAAAATTGACACTTTTAATGTATTCTTAATGCTTTAAAAGTGTAATTATTTAAACATTTATGAAGACTCCTCCATGTTTATGACTGTGTTATTTATGTCAGTTTTATGCTCACTTCAAATAAAGAGTTGCTGAAGTGTGTTGTGCCTCAGATCGACTCCCTGAGGTGTTTAATGAGGTTTTTTTCTTTGACGATGCCAGAGGTAAGTTACTCACAGCACTTAGGAAGGTTAAACTCACAATGATCCCCATCTTTGTATTTCCTGCTACATGCCAAATAACTCTTAAAGTTTCCAGATTTTCAGGAGCGAGGAAGGGAAGTGTTTTAGCATATTTTTGTCCCAGCTGCCCTACTTGAGAAGTTTGCACAGATAAAGCGGCTGTGCGCCCCAGAGGAGCGAGGCAGACAGCTTCTTTGATTAACTATGTGCTTCTGCAGGCCTGCAACCGGCACAGCCTGGGAACTGGAAACTGGGGCACTGGGATGCCATTTCTGCAGCTGCATGCGCTCTGAAGATTTAGAGTAAAACAAGAAAAAAATGGGGCCTAATTGCCACTATAACAAAAGTCATTCAATTAATCACACTTAGCCGAAGAAAAGCCTTTGCTTCTTAACTGTTACTCTTTATCTCCTCCTTGCTAATGCTAGCAGATTATCCGTCTTCGTCAGCGTTAACAAAGCAGCTACCAGCGCTAATAGCTCACCGCTACGCTAACAGGCAGCATATTGATTTGCTTCCCACTTCTTCTGCCCTTCCTACATTTCCCCCCATGTTCCCTCATTCATTTAAGCTCTAAAAATAAATGCCAGCGCCTCCCAGAGGAGCCGCACACCCTAAAACTCCCTGGCTGGTTCCTCTGAAGATAAATTAGCATCTGGAGTGACTGCAGCCTGAATCTCTGCCGCTTCGAGTTTTCCACAGAGAAAGCCTTGTTTTAGAAACTGGAATAATTAGGGGTTTTTTTACATTTTATTTTAAAATTATGTGTTAAACTATATTTATGCTACCTCAATAACCAATGGGAACATATTTGCTAGCATTGCAGCTAAAGGTTTCCACTGTTGTTACCCTAATTGTTAGCAACAAATTCAGGACTCAAAAACATTAATTTCGCTTCCAGAAACTAAATTAAAACAATTATTTTTAAGTTGAAAAATGCATCAGTACGTGATTCACGATGAAAGCAAAGTTACCAGGTAGAAATTTCTGAAATTTCATTTTGGAGGATTTGTATCCCTACAAATGCACTAAAAATACTTTAAGTCACCGCGATAATGCGGTGGTAGGCACACATCGGCTAATATGCTAATGAGCTACAAGAGCAAATTTTTCCATTTAGCAGTTTTTGCTAACTGAAAACAGCACACTTAGCTTCCCCTGAATTTGGTAAAATCTGGATTGTCAGCTAGATAATTCATCAAGTAATTAGAGATAATGCGCTAACAGCAGAGCTACTTTTTCATTTAGAGCTTTAGCATTTTTACTAACTGGAAACATTTAGCGCACATAGCTTCCCCTAAATTAGTTAAAGTTTTGATTATCGACAGCTGAGAATGCTTCGACTTCTTAGACATACTGCGCTAACAGCACAGTTGTTTTTATATTTAGCTTTTGCTAATTTTAGCACACTTAGCCTAGGACTACTACTATTACTAATAATATTTTTTCAAAATAAATTATAAAATGCTCATTTCCTTGGCTGTGTTGTAAAATTTCAGTTAAAGTTTGACGTGAAGTTTTTGATATTGACTGTTAGGAAGGCAAACTGTGCTAATAGCAGAGCTAATTTTCATTTACCACTGTAGCATTTCTGCTAACTGAAAACATTTAGCGCACTTAGCTTTCCCTAAAATTATTTGAAGTTTTGGTTTCTAACTGTTAAGAATTCGCCAAGTAGTTGTTTACATTAATGCTCTTATTTTGAAGGACAATTCCATTTCCTCTTCTTGTATTCTTATTTTTTTTATATATAAACTTTTCGGTACACAGAAGAACACGCTTACATGAACAAACAACAGGAAGTGGTAATTAAACAAATCCATGTAAAAATTCACATATGAATTGTTTTGAGAGGGTCTCATTCTTCACCAGCAAATTGCATGTATTTTGTACCCAGAATGCATTGCAGTAGATCTCGAGGCTGTAATAAACACTTTAAAATCAATTGATGTGAACATTCAACAACTATAAAACTGAAACCAAGGAATCACTTCCTGAAACTCAACTGTATTTAATAACAAATTTGACTCTATAAAGGGTGATAAATCACTTAACATGTTTTATGTCATGGTGGATAGCGCGTTAGCATTAGCTTCTGCTAAATACCATGTAGGAATAGCATTTTAGCATTAGCAGTAGTGCCTCCCACTGGTTTTAGCCAATAACATTCCAGCCTATAGATAAATATCTCCCGTTGTCACACAAATTAACCAGTTAATGCTTCTGTTTAATCAATCCTTTGTTTCTATGAACAAAGGATTGTCGCAGTCGGCCATTACTCCCACGTAAAGCCTTATGTTTTTAATAAAAAAGATTCAAAATCTTCAGTTCACACACTGGAGATCACTGTGACTAAATCTGCGTTTGTAAAATATTTATTGAGAAGCTTTATTTTGTATTTAGATTTCAGAGTGGCAGTGTTAAAAAGATTGAAAATGTAGGTTCATTTCTGGTACATGCAGCTAAAAGTTTGGGAAATGCTGCAGGTTGCTTTAAAAAACAGAAACATTTGGTTACAGACGTCAGTTTATCTGGAGTAAACCAGCAAGTCATGTATATACGCATATAGATGTACATTTTTATGTATTTTATGAGCTTTTAAGGCATATATAATCTATTTCTACCTTGAATAAATAACAGAATAAATTAAAATCAACATTTTTAGTACTGAAACCAGTCATAAGAACATCTTGAAGTCACGTAGCTTGAAAACTAACCTACATTTCTGTCTTTTAATTAACAACCCGTACAGATATGCGTCGGTGTAATAAGTTAAAGCAACAAATATGAACTTTTGTAATAAATCCACAGCTCATTTATAATTTAAAGAGCACCAATACGCAGAACTAATCCATTATTAATGCTGTTTGTAGCATTTCCAGTTCAAACTGACTCGTTTTTTTTTTTTTTTTTTTTTTTTTCAGTGCTTTCTTTGCTTCTAACAGATTTTGGAGATTTCCGAATGTTTTTTATTTATTCTGACATGTGCCACAGCTGCAGTGCAAACACTATGATTCCTAATAAAGTACTGCAGTGTGTACAGTAAGTTGTTTATCAATTTTATGGTACAGAATATGTTCTGCAATCTTGCGGTTGCTGTTGTTCCTTTTTTGTGGGGCCTGAATGCTTTAATAAATATTTTTTCTACGGGAAAAAAAAAAGGGTATCCTACACGGTGTGATGTCCAACAGGATACAAATAAGTTCTGTGTTTTCTTTTCTGTAAATAGCATAAAAAGTTAATGTTTCTGCTTTCTCCTTTTATCCTTTTCATATAAAAACACTGTTTTAAGACTCCACAGCATTTTTTTGTCTCTTCTTGGACGGAGTGCAGGTAAGATACGTCGTGACTGATGGCGAAACTTCATTTCTTACACATAAAATAACTGAAAAAACCAAAACTGAGCTGCTTCTGAAATTCCAATTAGTGGAAAACATAAAATGTAGTATTTCTATGCAAAAACAACATTTTACCAATGTTTTGATTTTTTTATTGGTTTCAGTGGTAATATATTAAACACTTGAAATAAGACAAAACTAACTTTTCTCCAAGATATAGGAGCTTGTTTTGAGTAAATAATTTCCTAATTTTGACAAGAATTATCAAAATTAGTGGAAGTAGCACTTTTTAATCAATATTAAGGCATTATCAACTCAAAACAAGCTTCTACTTTTTGTTTTAAAGTTACTTGTAAGTTAGTTTTGTCTTACTTTAAGTGAACTAAGATATTTGCCTAAGAAACTAAACAAAAATACTTGGTAAGGTGTTTTTGCAGTGGACATACGAGAGACAAAAGCTGTTTACTATGCAGTTTTCAGCAGGCTCGTTTCCGTCTCCCGTATTTCACCCAATTTCACAGAAGTCCTCCAGAGCAGTTGTGCAGGATGAAGTCTGATAAAACTACGAATAAGAAGTCATGCAGATTCACTCAGAGCGTTCAGGCAGCATCTGAAGGTAATCTTTTATGTTTACGGCAGCGTGAGGGAGAGGAGGCAGAATAATTGGTCATGCTTTCAAAAACTGAAAACAAACGAACCGATTTAGGCCGTTTTTACTTCTGATAGTTCAGTGCATTTGGTTCGATTAGAGACCAAAGTTGCAACATTTGTTACATTTTCAGCTGCTGTGCTTCCCTTTCACAATGCAGCATGTCAAACAATCCAAGCCCTTTGAGCAACCTGTTCCCCTCCTGGCCTGTGGAGGCGCTGCACCAAGAACCACTGAAAGAAACGACAGCGAAAACGTTGAGCACAACTTCCTTCTTTGCAAAATGTAAAGAAAAATTGACTAGCATCATATTTTAGCGGTTGTAGGATTTCTCTTTTGATTAAAAAAAACAACACAGCTAATTTTTCATTTCGCACTTCAGCATTTTTGATAACTGAAAGCATTTAGCGCACTTATCGTTCCCTAAATTAATTGAAGTTTTGGTTATCGATTGTTAAAAATTCTTCAAGCAGTTCGCTTTTAATATTCATGTTCTTATTTTGAAGTGGGTGAAGACCATTTATGCAGCAGTTCCACTTCCTGTCCTCGTGTTTCTTTTCTTAATTGCAAATATCTCTATGTAAATAATCAAATGGCAAGTTTACAACAAATTAACAAATGATGTACATAGAGGAATATAACACCTCCATGAACAACCAACCAGGAAAGTTAATTAAACAATACACACAAAAAATTCACATATGAATTAGTGCGTTTGTTTTGTTTGCTTTTACCCAAAATTTCTAGGTCACTGTTGTTTTTTACTGCACGTTTGTTACTATGCATCGTTATTGCCTGCTATGGATTTATAATAAACCTTTGTTTTGACAAAAAGTGGGCTAAAAAATGAAGATGTCTAGAAATTGTGCAGGCATCCATCGCCTTGTTTTCTTAAAATATTTACAAAAACATCCCATATTTGGTAAAATGACAGCACTGATAATAAATCCTGGTATATATTTGGCAGCAAGCGCTGTTGTCGTTTAGAAAACATGGTTGGAGACAGTTAGTTATTTTAGCTGTAGTTCTATTTTTATTGTAATGACCTTTCACCACCTCCTGGTCCTGCAAATCACACAAATCCACCAGGACACATTCGTCTCTCCACAGTTCCCGAGAAGCCGGCGGGCCTCTGCTCCCACATGATCGCAAAACGTTTCTCCAAAGATTCAAAATGGGAACAATTCAACAGCAGGCATCGTAAATACACCGTCCAAATACTGGCACAAAACAGAAAAATAATGTAATTTAGTGGGACAGAGGAAACCAAACAAGATGGCTGTCCATTTATGAATGAGTTACTTTTAATAATTAGTTAAATTGTCACACAGAGCATAAAACAAAATTAAAAAATAGGAATTAAGTCATAATATTTTAATATTAAAGTTGTACTTTTATGTGTTTTTTAAGCATGGCTCCAATACTCCATCGCATTAAGTAGCTACTTTTTTTATTATTTTAAAAATATCCAACTTCAGTGTCTCTATGTAGATATCATTGTCAGCACTAAAATTTTCTCAGACATTTTCTATTCTAAATTCTTATAATTAAATAAAACATAAAATGTTGCATATTAGTCTTTAGTTTTTGCATGGAAACTTCAAAAGGTTACATTTCAAGCAAAGGTTATAAAACATACAAGGGACATTTTAATTAATTTAGCATACACAACTATTTTAATTACCAATTTGTAAAGAAAATGTGTAGAAAAAGTCAAAACTAATTTTTTAAAGCATCAATTTGGTCAAAAACAAATCAGACCTTTCTTGCAGAAAGTCTTGTATAATTAGTAATATTGTTCTCAGTGAGTGAAAACGTAGTGATGTTTGAGCGCAGACTTCCTGTGGTGAGGAGAGCGTCCTGCAGGAAGCAGACAGTCGTTTTTAATCACATTGTTCCCGAACGTCGAGACACCCTGAGGGTTCAACCATCCACCTGTTTGAGACCTAAAAACTAACTCATGAGCCCCAACGGGAAACATCGAGGGAACCCACACAAGGCTGACGGCTCGGAGCGCCTCGGGCTGATGAACAGCGAGACGCCAAAAAACAAACAAAATAACGGTTTTCCTGTCCCTTCCTCTACTGAGCATGACTTCCTTCGTTACAAAATGTAAACAAAAATGGAGTGGCGTCAGATTTTAGCGGTTGTAGCATTTCTCTTATTTTTGGCTAAAAACTACTAGCCATTTCTCCTGCTAGCGCTAGGTTAGCATCTTTGTTTTGGTGGTAATTTACCCAGAATCCCATGAGCTGTAGTCCACTTCCTGATTTTGGGTCGGTCTCCAGTCTGCTTGGTGTTCATATATGTATTCAAACCAAACCAGAGTTCACGTCGAACAGAGACCGAGGTTTGTAGGAGGACCAGAGTTTGGTTTATTACATGTCCTCACCACCCAAAACGAACCAGACTTTCTAGATAAACAGACTGGAGTTCGATTATGTGGACTAAACAGGACTTATGGAACGAACCCTTAGGTTTGACATAATTTCTCCCAAAAATACCCTGATAATGTCACACCACTACAAAGCAGGAAGCAGACTACAGCGCAGGGCATTCTGGGTAAATACAATCAAAACCAACATGCTAGCTTAGCGTTAATGGGAGAAACGGGTTGTGGTCTTTTACTGAAAACAAAAGAGAAATCATACAACCACTAAAATCTGACACCTTCATTTACATTTTGTGAAGAAGGAATATACGCACAGAGCCTTCTTTGGATGTTTTCATGTTGTTTCCTTCAGTGGTTCTCGGGGCAGCGCCCCCACAGGTGAGGAGGGGAACAAGTTTTTTCAAATGGTTTGGTCGTTATGACTCAATGCAGTAAGAAAAAGAACTGGAGCAACTGAAAATGTAACAAATGTTATAATTTTAGTCCCCAATCCAAGGAGTTTACCAAGGATAGAAATATCCTCTATTATTCAGGTGTCACAGCAGCAAATTAAGGTAACTGGAAGCACATATTTTACACACAAGTTAGTAATATATGAAAAAAAGGATAAGATGTATAAAGTGACAATTCCTTAAGACAAACATAAACACGTTTTCTAACATCTCTTCACTTTTTCCTTTTCTTTCATTCATTTTCTGACATCCACTTCTTGGTTTTCCCATTTTCGTTTCCCCGCTTTCCCTCTCCTTCTTCCATCTCTCCATTTATTCCTCTTCTAATTTTCTTTCCTCATTACAACAATGCAGAAGGAAGAACAGCAGCAGGAAGCTAATAAATGTCGGGACTAAGTGAGATTCAAGGCAGCCTTCGTGGTTTGGTGAACTTGAACTGTCCTTGATTCTCTGCATTCCTCTGCAAAGTCATCATAATCTCTGCTCATTTAATAACTGAATGCTAATCTGATCAGGCTAAGTGCTCAGATATAACCGAGATGAGATGAAGCTGTCCTTAGACCTCCAGGCCAGACGGCTGTGATGTAAAGAGTTCAGGCTAAAAATGCAGTAAAACTGGGAAAATTAGACAAAAAACTCTGACAGCCTAGAGCCACATACGGCAAACAATCCAGGTAAAACAGGAAAAAGTTTCAATCCTATATTGAGGGAGAATAGAAATACATTAATATTCCATATATCCCTGTTAAAGGGGCGATGTTATGTATTTTTAAGGCACATTCACTGCAAAAAGAAATCTTACCAACACACTCCCTCTCTTTTTATCCACTAATTTCACCCACACCTAAAACTAGCATGATTTTTGCCCAAAATTTGTTTTAAACACTGGAAATTCAGAATAATTTTAACAATAAAATAATAGCAACTGTTCAACAAAACAGTTTGAGACATTTACTCTAATGTATTTATTCAGTAAAAAGACAAGCATAGTGGTTATGTTACATGCTAACCAGCCTCAGCATTCACAACACAGCTAAGCTAGCAGTGTGCTAGAGAGCGGAGGGTGATTGACAGCGCTAAGAACTCCAGTAACTTTATTATAAAGTATTTCTACTCTTATTTGAGTAAAATTCCTGGATTTTCTTCCCACTGAATGAAAAACAAACATGTTTAAACCAAAAATTCACCAGACACAGACACACACCTGCTGTTTCTGTTACAGTTTATAAAGTTTTTTATTGAAAGAAACTGATCTGGAAAAATGTCATTTATTTTTTGTTACTTGTATGAATTACCATCATTTACGTCTTTAAAAAAAACAAAATTTTAAGGTCCATCTGATGATACCATTTTAAAATATTAAATGATTGATAACTTGATCAGTTACTCTGTACTTGACTTTTCACCAAATACTTTTTTACTCTTACTTGAGTAATTTCTGAATACTTTTTACTTTTAGTTGAGTAAAAATATGTTGAAGTAGTGACACTCTGACTTGGGTAGAGTTTTTTGGTACTTACTCACCTCTGACCTTAGAAAATGGAAGCCGTCGCTCTGTTGGAAGTTTTCCTGTCACCTTTACCCTGGTCCCGGTGGTTCTGGGAAATGGAGTCCAGGAGAAGCAGACGGTTTTCTGTCAGGACAGTCGAGGCACAGAGGGTCAGTTTATGCAACAATCTGGCGTAAATCCTCTTTACATAAGTCAGCTTATGGAGCAGCAGACTTTCTGAAAAAAAATTGCTGTTATTATCACTGAAAACCAAATTAGAGTATGCTGCAATTACTCAAAATACTAAACAAAATTTTTTTTTTAATTTATGCAGCATTTAGATGCGTAAATGTTTCACATATCTGACTGTGTGGAAAGCAGTAAGTTGCACTATAAGGAGAGAAAACGACACTCCTGCCATCATGCTGACCTGTTTCAGTTACATAACGTCCAGATCAGAGTCGCATTTCAAATGTCTGGACAGCAGGATTTTATAAAGACAGATGGAGGTCAGAAAAACCCTAAGAATTCATTTAAACACTTTTATTAATATACCTGTTTAATAAAACTGAACATTTACGCTCATTTTCAATATTTTATCTAGGAAAAGGACCTCGAGGTTTATTGTTAATATTTAAGATTGCAATCACTGCGCTTCTATAACGTGACAGAATTACACATTTGACAACTTTTCCTGCCGCTTCTTACATTTAATTAGCTTTCTATATGTGATCAACTTTGATAAGAATCACAAATGATTCTGTGAAAATGAAACATTTGTTTAATAATTCAAGAGTATTTCAGAAAATTAAAAGTCATGTTATTTTTTGGGTGTGTGAGGTTAAGTTTTACTGCTTACATTTATTTTTAATCATTTGACACAAGTCATAAAAAAAACATTTTACATTTCTAGACAAACTGATGGGAAAGAGTACTGCCTTCAGAAATGTATGCCATTAGCATGAATTTTAAATTTAGGTTAATTTACTGTCATACAAAAAGAAATGTTAATGTTCATTTATAAGGTCATATTTTCACCACGTTAGTCCTACATTTCTAAATGTTAAGAGTTCTAGATTAAATATTTAATTTGAAAGCAAACTACTTTGTTTTCAAACTAAATATTTTGCTACAAACTAAAACATTTTCTCAGTAATTCCAAACTTTTTATTGAGAAAAAAAAAGTAAACAATTTCCAAACTAAACAATTTCCCCCTCTATACCACACACACACACATAAAGACGCGTTGTCATAGCAACTGGCACTATCTGTTTCAGGATTCCATACCAAAAACACACAAACATTTCCCACACAAAGAACTGAATTTTCAGTCAATTACTTATTAAAAAGTGATTGCTGTTGTAGATTAGCTACCGCTGCTATTAGTCAAGCTAATTGGAGCGGGATCTTACACACCTGACATCATACTTTGGTGTGTATTTTTTTTAGTTAAAGCATCCAGATGTTTGATATATATTCTGTTACCACCCTGGAAACCTTGTTGTCTTTTGTCTCTGCTGATGTCAATACTGGTTTGCAAGTCTAATGTCGCGTTAATGTAAATGTTGGACTTTACACCCGGAGGTCAGACAGATGAAGGTGGAACACAAGCCATGCAGATATTCCTGCAACGTCAGCCGTACGGGACCAGCTGAAAGGGCCTGAAGGTGAAGCGTTTGTTTCAGTGATTGATCTGCAGATCTTCAGTAATGATCTGGGGTTAATCACTGAAGGAACGGGATCACAGAGTTCCTCTGAGACAAGGTGAGACCCTAAGAAGAAGCTATGCTCTGGAGCTTCATAGGATTTCTTCTTAGTTCAACTTAAACATTTAATTTTAAAATAAATATTTAGCTTGCTAACTGTATATTTAGGTTGCTATCTAAATATTTAGCTAAAATACATATTTACTTATAACTAAATAACTTGCTAACTCAATATTTACATTGCTAGCTACATATTTAACTAAAGCAAATATTTATTTTGGAACTACATATTTAGCTTGCTAACTCAATATTTAGATAGCTAGCTACATATTTAGCTAAATATTTGCTTTTGAACTTGATACTTAGTTTGATAAATTGATCTTTAAATAATTAGCAATACAAATATTTTATTTTGAAGCAAACATTTAATTTGAAAACTAAATATTTAGCTCAGACTTAAACATTTAGATGGTAACTAAATATTTAGCTTTCTAGCCACTTAGCTAAGTGCATGGAACCAATAATATAGACAAATATTTGTAAACGGTTTAGCCACTTAGCTACATGCTAGCTTGTTGGCTAGTATTTAGCTAGTAAGGGAAATATTTAGGTTGTGAATTAATATTTAGTCTGGAACTCTGACATTTATAAATGTGAAATAACATGGTGAATATATGACTTTAATCTCAGTAAGTAAAATAAACTAGTATTTTGAATTAAACCTTTATTTATAGACACGTTGCAACGTCATACGTGTTAAGATCCCGTCCTCCATTTCCCAACTGACGGCAAAAAACACAACCACTGTGTTCAGTCGATCACTTATTAAACCTTTAACTTCACTTTCATTAATCCTGTACACAACTACAAACATTTTAAACGTCATAAAGTAACATACCTTGTGTCTGATGTCAGCCAGAAGATTAAAATTACTTTAAACTCAGCTAATTTAACGTTTGTCAAACGGAGCAGTTGGATTTACTTCCGCTATATGTAACACTGCCAAAATAAGAGCTTGAATTTCAAAATAAAACACGAGGTACTTCAAAATTTTACATTTAAATAACCAAACATGAAAAAAACCATTTAAATATTTTTTTCAGTATTATCGGTTCTCTACACTTATACTAACAGTTTTACAAAGATAACCAACAAAAACTGAAATTAATTATATAAAAAATGTCAGAAAACAAATAAACCAGCACAATAAGACCAAATAAATACTCTTGAAAATCTTCAAAACATGTAGAAAGCAACTGGTCAAAACTGCTTTAATATGCAACAAGATAGTCTGAATGCTTGGAAGGTAAATATAAAAATAAAGGATTTTTAAAGAAAAATTAAAGTAAGATATGTTTTTTAATATTTGGAACATTTTCTAAATGTTATGAAAACTGAATGCATTTTTTGAAATACTAATTTAAATTTTTAAATATTTTTTTACAACATTTCATCTGTTTTCAATTCAATAAATAATATTTTGGTCCATCATCGCCATTTCCAGCTTCTCTGTGATCACAGAGCATCATCTCTGTCTGCATCTGCCATGAAGGTCAAGCCAAGGAGCTTCACACATTCACAAAAAAAAATAAAAAATAATATAAAACACACTCGCATTGTTCTAGGAATCCATGCATGAACCGCGATTCTGCAACACACCAACAACCTGCACCAATCCGCCTCTTACCGCAGCTTTAATATACCAAGACTCTATTAAATTTTTCAAAAAAATAAAAAAAAAAAATAAAAAAACAGCTTTCAGGGTATCGAGCAATCCAAACAATGGGGGGAACTGGCATTGGGGTTTCCATGGCAACTGCAGCAAGCTGCTAAGAGGGCTGCTTTGATAACATATGTCAGACTTGACTGCTTTGTTCACAGTGAGCCAAGCAACAGATTCTGAGTCTGAAATGCAAAGAAAACTCCAATAACTCACAAAAAAGAAACAATCAGATTATTCCTTTTATGTTCATAATGCTCCAAAATATAACTTAATCTGTAGCAATCAGAGCAGTTTCTGTAAATTAGGGATTGCCAAGTACAATGAACAATTTAAAAACTCATAATTCCTGTAAATGCAGCAGCAGCTTTAAGACAGCAGAGTGTAAAATTTTGTCGTTTTCCTCCTCGTCTTCATGTCTGTAGTGACTGAGCTCCTGTTTTTTTTCTCTGCAGCATCAGAGACGGCGACGGCGGCGTTGGTTTGGGTTGGGTGGGCGGCTTATACCGCAGCGGCTCAGCGCTGTATCACTGCCACATGCGACATGAGGAGCCGGGACAAACAAGGAGGTAGACAGATGAAAATAATTGGGAGAAAAGTGAGGATGGGAAGATGTTTCTTAGGGAGGAAGACGGATGCGTCAGGCAGAAACATTAGTATGCAACCAAGTTGTTGGTTCAGTTACAGGACTGAGGCTGACGCACAAGAACCAGCAACAAAAATGCCTCAAACATCCAGTTATTGCTCAACTTATTGACATATCTGGCAACATAAATGAGTAGCTGCACTTCAGTCGCAATCCAGGCCTTGACAGCAGCTGTGCTGCAACTTTTAGTTGATTACACTGCAAAAACATAAAGTCTTACCAAGTATTTTTAGTGTAAATAACTTAAATTCAAAGTTTTGAGCAAGACATAGGAGCTTGTTTTAATCCAATTACCAAAGTTACTTCCATTTTATAAGAATAAACATAAAAATGATTTGACTTTCTTTAGGATTTTGATAAATATCTTTATGTTTTATTTAATCTTTTTTTATTTTTACCATTGTCTGTTGGTTTGGACTTCTGAAATTCATCAAATTTTGTCTGAAAAAATTGCTGGAGTAAATGTAAAGATTCACTATACAAAAAGCACTGTGTAAGACGGTCTGATTTTAATTTGAAGAAACTTATGAAAAACAAAAAATAAAATCTAATCTAAAACAAGAAAACTTTACTTTGATTTAATGTCGTACAGAGAAAATAAAGTCCGCCTGTTTTCAGCTGCAAAATACAAAAACTGCTTTAGAAAACAACATAAAGTCTGCATTGTATCACTTTTATTAAAAGTTTTAATTACAAATATCCGCCCAAAAGTCTTTATATATCTCATATTTCTTTATATTTGTCTCCCAAAGAACCAGAGTTTTTCTAATCTTTAAAGTGGTCTAGTTAAATTATTCTCCAGCGTTTCTGAAGGTCTTTCGAAGGACTTTGGCTCCATTTCAGCCCAGAGTCTGACCCGTTTCAATTTGTCTTCAACCACTTTACTTTCACCAGTAAATCATTTAAGAAGAACCCTCAACCCCCGAACTTTTCCCCATTTTCTACTGTAATTAAAACCTACCAAACTCAAACTGGCCATTATGGAAGAGAAAGACGTCCGTTTTTTCTAATCTGTGAGGGAAAACTGGGAGGAACTCCTCTCAAATCCGCGATTCAAAATGGCCGCTCCTGGCGTCAACATTAGAAATACTGTATTTTTGTATGACTACAGCTTTTTGAGTATTTTACTCTTATTTCTTAAGTCGTTTTGTTTTCTTGAAGGTGAAAGTTATTTTTGTACTCAAGTACATTCCAAAACTTGTACTTTTACTACAATATTATTTCATACATTAGGGCTGTTGTAAGACAATATTCTAATTATTAGGTACTTTATCGATTATTGTTACAATTAATCAAGTAACCAGAAAAATCTAATCACGTCAAGCAATTGAAGGATGCTTATTGGTCGCTCAAAAAACGATAAAAACCCAGAAAATTGGACGTTATGCTACTAGCACTTAGCCACAACTGGGCGGAAGTAAGAGCCCAACACGAAAATAAAACATAATTTAGCGAAGCTTCGAGGCAGATGAATTTTCCTAGAGAACTTTTAAGAATTGAAATACTGGAATCGCTACAGCCCTACTAAGATAAACACCGGAGATATTTGCTGTAGTACTTACTGCCAAACTAACAAAATTAGCTTAGCTAATGTAGCTTTTTGACACTTACCAAGATGGCGGTTCTTGTGGGAAACAGTTCCTCTGCTGCAGATTTTCAATTCTTTTTGTTTTGTTTAATTTTGTTATTTCTCCTGAAGAGTGCGGTTGTGTGTTTATGTGTCTATTGATTTGATTTGAAGTGTGTGTGTGAGGGGGGGTGATAATCTGCCCTCCCCCTCTCTCTGCGGTCCTTGGCACGTCTCGGTTGCCATGGCAGCGCTCGCATTGCCGCAGGCTGGCTGTAGCGCGGCGCGCGGGTTGAAACAGAAAGAGACGGATCACTGCGGAGGGCGGGGCGAGAATATGCTTTCCAATTCATTAGCCCTACACAGAACCCCCCCCACAAAAACACTCCAAAGAAGAAAAAAAAAAGCAGGAACCATCCCCCTCAGACCTGGCAGAAAGGCCTCGGCGCTGCTCAGTAGTCCGCACACGTTGGATCTAAACTTCAGACTGCATTTATTATTCATCCCCGTCTTCTTCCACGGCAGACAGCTCTGCAGCCGAGCACACACACACACACACACACACACACACACACACTGAGACATAAATTGCGTCAGTCTACTGCCTTTAGATATGTATTACAGTGCACAATCAGCCTACTGATGATTACCGCCTGCAGAAGGAGACACCTCAATTCACCCAAACATGTGGACTTTCATCTTGTCCTCTGTCAAATTCAGACAAGCTTTATTTTTATTTTATTTTATTATTATTTCTCCCCTGTATCATTACTGTGTTCAGATGCAGCTCTGTTGCTCTACATTGCAAAAGCACAAAATCTTACCAAGTATTTTAGGTTTAGTTTCTAGTGCAAATATCTTAGTGTGTTATGCTAATTTACAAGTAACTTTTCAGCAAAATACAGGACAATGCTTAAGGGCAATAATTTCTTAATACTGATTAAAAAGTTCTGGTTACACTTGCAGATTATTTCATCAGTATTAAGGAATTATTTACATAAAACAAGCTCACATCATACTGGAAAGTTACTTGTGAGTTAGTTTACCGTCTTAAGATATTAACACTGATCACTATATCAAAATCAGAAAAACTCAAGAAAATGTTGTGTGTGTTTTTTTTAGTGTTTCTGGTGTGTGTTTTTGTATCCACACATTTTCCCTGTAGATTTTGATCCTAAAACTGGATAAATGTTTCTATAAAATGTTTTATAATTATATTATATTATATGTTAACTGTTATTTAAGAATAATTTGTTAGATTTAAAAGAATAAGTACTTTTATCAAAATTTGGGTCTTTTATGCTTGAAATTACTTCAGTACACTGGAAAAAACAATCTTGCCAAGTATTTTTTATGTTTGATCTAGTTTTTAGTGGAAATATTTTAGTATGTTTGAAATAAGACAAAACAAACAAAGAAAAAGGAGCTTGTTTCAAATAAATAGTTTCTTAATATTGAATAAAAGTGGCAGATTATTTCATTTTTCCCATGTTAAAAGTGAAACAATCTGCCAGTGACTTAAAAGAAGTTTTACTTCCTGATTTAATGCCTTGAAATTGGGCCTCTGTCTCTTTAAGAAGCTCCTGTTCTTTCTGAAGCTCTGCCTTCAGGAAGTCTTCCCAACATGGCTCCTCTGCTAACATTTTTACCAGCGTTACTCTGAGAAGTAAAGCTCCTATAGTGAGATCAGCAGTTCCACCAGGTGTTTGCTAATTTCTGCTGGCTAGTCTGAAGGAGCTGAGTGGGAGGATTAGAAGCTTGGAAACTGCAGCTCTGAGGAGAAGCTGCGCCTCGTAGGTGGGGCTAGTTCCATCCAGGTGTTTTACAGCTGAATAGTTGAAAGGGAAATGAAAGGATTTAGGAAACATGCATGCAGAAAATCAAGGCAACACTCCATGTTTGTTTTTGACGTGGGAATAACTTTATAATATGATGTAAAGTTAAAAAAGAGAAAATTTGACATAATGCTGCTTCTTTAAGCTTCTTCTTGTCCTGACAGTTGTTTTTCTGCAGCTTCTCCTTCATCATCAGATGTCAATCTGACCTCCTCAAACATGAACATGACCCTGTTCTGATGACCTTTTGACCCCTGGGCTTCCATACTGAGCGGTGACCGCAGTGCTTTCGAGAAACGAAGCCATTCAGGCGTGATCCTGCTTGCATGGAGACCCGGCCTGGAGCTGAATACGATATTCCGACTTTTTAAAGTTCATTTTAAATGTACTGCGTCTTTATGTTTTGTTTCTTGTCTTGTTATGAAAAGTGAATCAAGAACGTGAGGAAACCTATTTCTTTCCAGATTAAATCGCTTAGCAACAGCATGCTCCAACATCGGTTTGCATTTGTTTAAATTACTTCAATCAGGACTTAAAAATAGAAAATGATCGTATGATGGCAATTTTGACTTTTGCTTGTTTGTTCACCAGATTTTTTCAGTGTATTCTCAGATGTGTGAGCTTCAGCTCATATTTCTTAATTTATCATCATATCATTGATGAAACCTGGTAGCCGTACATGTTCCTGCAGTATTCTTCCAACATAGCAAAAAAATAAAATTACTGTAACATTTATTTTAGTCCAAACAACAGGACAGTTTTCCATTTTTACCTCCAAAAGCCAAAGAAAGATTTTTAAAATTAAAATGCAACATTTATTTTTGATAATTTCAATTCGCACAATTCTGTGGTTAACAGAAACACAGAAAATGCTTCACAATATCAGAGTTTCCATTGACCACATATCTGTACAATTTGACATTTTGAAAATAGATTTGCTTAATGAGAAATGTTTTCACATCACGCAAGTCACATGATCACAAACTGGATGTTGCTACTGGTGGAGACCACAAATAAGATGACAGGAAGTAGCTTAAGAATGATGTTTTTTAATTGCTTATCCATGAACAATCTTATTCTTATGTGATTTTAATTGCGTTTATTAGTTAATTGAAACACAACAATTGCAAAATTATGTTTTTTCAACATTTGTGGAATGCTACCTGCATTTCTGCTGATTATATAAAATCAAACTAGCTTATTGGAAACATGTCAGTTTTGGAAAAAAAAACAACTGGCAAAATAAAAAGTTTTGCCGGTTTTGTTGTCCATATCAAAATTGATTTATTTTGCAAAATTGCAATGGAAACATTTAATTTGCATCAAACGAGTCACACGATCACCAACCAGATGCTACCAAAAGAAGATGACAGGAAGTGGTAGAAGAATGATGGCACTGCATGTTTTTAATAATTTATTGTGTGAACAAAGTTATTCACATGTGACTTTAATTTCATTTCTTATTTTATGTAAGCGCTGCAATTGTGAGATTTTGTTTTTTCAACATGGCAGACTATTTAGACAGCTTTGCACATGTTTGTAATGGAACCGTAGCTCCTTGCAGTGAATGCAGTACAAAAACTGGCTGCGGGCGACATATTTAAGCGGTTAAAGCTTGTCTTTCTGTGCAGCGCAGACAGATAAACACACACAGAGTCACCGACGGATGCATGAACAGAATCCTGAGTTCTGGGGCTCCATTCGGATGTTTGTTTGTTTCATCCGATGATCTGCTGACAGCAGAATAAATATGGCGGAAATAAGATACGGATCTGACACATCTTCTTGATCACACTGCCGCACACACACATGCAGACACAGATTTCTACTGATGCAACAACAATGACAGAAAAAAAATGACCAAATCATCTTTTTCCCATGGAGAGAGATCCAGTTTTGTTCATTTCACCTGAACTTTACTGAGGCTGTTTGTGTTCAGAGGGAATTTATTCATTCTAATAAATGTCGGTGAAAATATGTGGCTGGAGACTTTATAGAAACATAATTGTAAAATGCATTTACTGTGCTCCTACCAAATATTTAAAACTCTGACATGAACATGCAGAGACACAAAAGACGATTACAAAGCCAGTTTTCTATCACCTGGAGAATATTTCCAGGCTTAAAGGAATAATGTCACTGCAAGACTCTTTAGTCACATTTGTTACTGCAACAGTAGCTGTGTCTCCACTGACCCTAAAAGTGCACAAATTGGATATATAAAAAATAAATTTGCTTAATGGAAACGCGGCAATTTCTAACAAAATCATATTTTTGATAGAAAAATAGTTGTGCTAAGATGAGGTGGGGTTTTTTGGCTGCATCAAAACTTGTGCATTTTGTAAAACTGCAATGGAAACACATTTTTCACATCACAACAGTCACATGGTCAACAACTGGATGTTACTACTGGCGGAAACCATAAAGAAGACGACAGGAAGTGGCAGGAGGAGGATGGCGCAGCGTGTTTTTTAAAGACACGTGAACAAACGTATTCAACCTTGATTTTAATTGTGTTTCTCATTTAATTGAAACACGTTGAGAAACATCCATCTTATTGAATCAATATGTTTCACTTCGTTACTATAGTTAATTGAATTAAACTGTTTTTACTCTCATTTATTGAATATGACACAGAAGTGTTACTGACAAATTTAAAAAGTGCTCAGAAACCAAAAAGAGTTTTATTTAAAGTTAAAATTGTTTTCTTTAAAAGACACTCTGCTCAACTCAACCTTTTATTTTTTGCAAATTAAAATAGAGCCAATTTTTTATCTGGTTCTACAGAATCCTGCTACTGACCCAATTAGAAACAGTAGAAACTTAAATTAAAGTATAAAATTGTGGAAAATGTGAATTTTGCATAATACGCCACCTTTCGATGGGAGCTCTTGTCGTTACACAACATCCATCTGAAGCAGAGGGAAAGCAAAATCTCACACACCTTCAACATACCTGTGAGGATGCACACATCTCTGGCATTATTTCTGACTCACAGAAAGACTCTTCAACCAGACGCTGACATTTCTGGCTTTCCGCTTTACTGGCTGGCAGCTAAACCAACAAAATCTGCAGGTTGAGCTGTTAGTGCCATGGTGGATAAAAAAAAGAAGCAGGAGTGAATTTCTGCCAAAAAATTTACCCTTCCGAGACAGTTTTTGGTTTAATCGCAGAAATTTTCTAGTAAAAATAAGAAAATTTATGACTTTGAAAAGTAAAAAAAAATCTTAAAAACAAACTCAGAATTTTTCTAGAAAAAATGAGGAAATATTTGAAGTAAAAAAATGTTGACTTTTGGAAATTCAGTTTGGAAAGTCAAAAATTTGAAAGAAGAAAAAGAAAGATTAATTTCAGAATCTTTTTGAAGAAACAAGAAAATTTCTGAGTTCCAAAAATTGGAATCTTGCTTGAAAAACACAAATTTTGAAATAAATAGCAGAATTTTTCTAGAAAAAAATATGTCTACTTATGTTAGACAAGTAAAAAATGTGCTAGGAAAAACTCGTAAATTTTTAGGTTAATTTCATAAATTTTCTGAAAATAATCTAGAATTTTCTGAGTTTGAAAAGTGGAAAATTTGTGAGAATTTTTTTTTTTAATTTCCAGAAAAAAGTTTGAAAAATCTAAAATTTTCCAGCACATTTTTAATTTTCAGACTCAGAAAGTTCTTTGTTGAAATTCAGAAATTTCTTAAGTTTTTTTCTAAAAAAAATCTGAGCCCAAACTTTTTGATTTTTTTCTCTCGCAAATATCCAATGATTAGAGTTTTCTCCTAGCAAATTTAGATTCTTTTTTTCAAACTGACAAATTAGTTTTTTCTGGAACATTTCTGGGCTTTCATATCAAATTTTAACTTTTCAAACTCAGAAATTTCTTGGTTGTTTTTTCTGAGTTTTTAGTAGAAATGTACTTTTTTGTGAATACAGTGGCCCAATACGCCATCAGATGGACATGCTTCCCAGGCTGGGAGCATGAATGTGTGTGTGTGTGTTTGTGTACCACAGATGGTGAGGCTGTGAAAGCACCAGAGGTGGCTGAGCTCATTAGGAAGCAGGACCATGCTCCGGTGCAGAGCAGAGAGAAGCAGGGTGGGGGTGATGCAGAGCCAAGCCTGAAATGTTTCACCTCAGAGTCAAAGATCCGATGATTCTCCGTCAGAAACCAACATTTTTCAAATCCTTCCTCTGCGTTCAGACAGCAGCAGGACATCCCTCACATCTGTCGGGAGAAATAAGTGTTTAAAAGGTGAGAGGTTGATCTGAGGCTGCAGGCTGAGCTGTGTGGCCCACAGGCCGGACTCTGGCGCCACCTACCGGCCACAGCTAGAACTCCTGCACTGCGTCCGGGCAGACGGAAGTTTTTAGAAAAAATGGCAAAATTGTTGAGGAAGTTGAAGTTTCCTATTAAATTAAATCCAGGATTGGGTAGTAATTAGTTACATCTACTAACCTTTTTGGGAAAAAATACTTTTAGGAGTATTCTTACTACGCTGTACTTTGAGTAATTTTATTATGAAGTATTTTTACTCTTACTTCAGTCAAACTTCTGGATTTTCTACCCACTGAAAGAAAAGCAAACATGTTTTAACCAAAAATTCACCAGTCTCAGCATCGTGCAACACTCGGATTTTTGGAAAAGCTCTTTAATTTTCCTTCATCCTGTTATTGTTGGATATCAGGGCCGCAAATTTGGTTTTCGTTCCTCCAGGACGAAATCACATCTTTAAGGAAATTCTGTTGGTCTGAATTCAAAACTGCAGGACAAAAAAAAAAGCACCAAACACTTTTTTCCCTCTTTAAAAGTTTCTTTAATTTCTTTTTAGTTTTGTGACCCAAATCAGTCCTGAAAGCTTCGGCTAAAAAACCAACAGTAAATCTGTGGTTGTGTAAACAAACAGCGACACGGAGCAAATCTAAGGTCATGAAATCCACCAGGAGTCGACAGGAACCGGACAAGAACGAGGAGATGCTTCCCTGTTTCCCATCCTGCCGCCTCGTCCAGCTGCTGTGAGGGAAACTGGCCTTAAAGGGACAGTATGTAGCTTTCACAAGAAATGTTTACAAACTATGGTTTAAGACAGAGAACCAAGTCAAAAAGCTGACCTCTTCTGCCTTCTCCTAGTGCTAACTAGAAACAACCAATCAGAGCCAGGAGGCGGGTCTTACCGCTGTCAATCACCTTCCACTGATGAATGCTAAGGCTAGTTAGCGTAACCATATCCGATGATAGTGGAATATCAGTTTTTCTGTAACGGTGAGCTGTTTGTCAGCCTCTAGCACTTTTAGAAGCGTAAATTATAAATGAAGTTGATTGACAGCGCTAAGCCCCGCCTCCAGGCTATGATTGGTTGTTTTTGCTCATTTCTTCTGATGTCAATAGCAGCTCAGGGATAAGGTGGAGATTGATCTTTTCAGAGATTTTCTGTCTCATAAACAAAAAAAAAACACATTTTTATAAAAGTTACATGCTGCAGCTTTAAGCGTTTACGTCTGAAGACATTTAAAGATGGAGGGAATCAGGAGTGAACGTCCTCTTCAGTTCTGCTTTTCTTCTTCTTCTTCTTCCTCTTCCCTGAACTCTCTGCTGCGTCACCGTATAAAATGTCCAGTGGCTCACATTTCACAGAAACTGGTTCCACCTTAACTTTCACGCTGGGCTCCAGTCCCTCCTCCACCTCCTCCCGCTCCCTGTCCTTCTTCTTCTTCTTCTTCCTCCTCTTCTCCTCTCCGAAAGGAACCCCCCCCGCCGTCGCTTCGTCCAGATTTTCATCGCATGGTTCCTGTTTCATCTGCAGCAACACTTCCACTTCTTCCGACTTTACCCGCTTCTCTTTCTTCTTCTTCTTCTTTTTCCGCTTCCTGCCTTCCTCCTCCTCGTCATCCTCACCCACTCGGCCTCCATCTTCTACGAACTGCTTCACCACCAGCGGCCGCAGCGTCGTCGACGACGGCCCGAACGCGGCTCCGTCCGCCTCGTTCTCCGCCACGTAGGTGAGCTTTGGAGTCTTGCTGCCGAACGGGTGGAACCGCTGCTTGAGGCCGGCTGGGACGGCGGGCACCGGGGCGGCCGGCACGACGCGTGGCGCCCGCTCGCCGCCCGCGTCCCCGTAGCTCTCGCAGATGTTCAGCAGGCCGGAGAAGGCCGGAGCGACGACCAAGCCGTCCGACGTCCGGCTGTCGCTGGTGAGCAGGTGAAGGTCATTGGGGCGGGACGACGCCAGGACGCTGTAGCTCTGCTGGACCGGTCCAACCGGAACCTTCAGGGTCCGGAGACCCGACAGGGGAACCTGGACGCCGCTGAAGCTGCAGGAAAAACAAGTGGAGAGTTGAAATACACTGCAAAAACACACAAAATCTTACCACATAATTTTTATGTCAAATACCTTAAATACTTTTATTAAAATAACTACATTTTGTTTTACGTCAATAATTCCTTAATATTGATGAAAAAGTTCCAGTTAGTTCCACTGGTAGAATCACTTATAACAAGACATTTTTCCCATGTTATAAGTGAAATAATCTTCCAGTGGAACTAAAACTGGGTTGCTAAGAAACGGCCGTTGCCTGGCTGGGGTTGCTAGGTAACGGCGCAGAACTTTATCAACATTTAGGAATTACTGACTTAAAACAAAATCCTATATTTTGCTGAAAAGTTACTTGTAGGTTTGTTTTGACTGAACCAAATATTTACAGAAGAAACTAGAGTAAAAATACTTGGTAAGATTTCAACAAGAAAGATTGAAAAAAACATGGACATTTGTGTGGGTAGGTGGTTCTCCAACATTACACTGCAAAAACAAAATCTTAACACATTTATTGTACATAATACAGACTGCTACAAGAGACCTTTCCTTACAATATACAATACCTCATTGAAGACTTACAACATTTAATTTCCCTTTGGGATGAATAAAGTATTTCTGAATTTTTAATTTTCTTTTAAATCTTTCCTGTTCACTGCAAAAACACAGAATCTTACCAAGTATTTTTGGACTAGTTTCTTCTGGAAATGTCCTAGTACACATCAAATAAGACAAAACTGACTTACAAGTAACTTCTTAGCAAAATAGGAGCTTGTTTTAAGTCAATAATTAACTAACATTGATGAAAACGTTCCAGTTTCAGAACATTTCGCTTATAACAAGACAGTGAAATAATCAGCGTTCTGATTTTTTTATGCAGACTTGCTGCAGTAATCAATGCAGCCACAGAAACGCATGGATGAGTTCCTCTAATGCGGAGACATTAGTCCTCCAATCCTGGAAATGTTCTCCAGGTGATAGAAGGCCGGCTTCGTAACCGTCTTTATGCGTCTCTGAATGTTCAGGTCAGAGTTCATCCTGATCTCTAGTTTCCAGCTGTAGTAACTGAAGCTGTGCGTTTTCTCCAAATCTTTAGGTCCAAAGATAATAACTTCAGTTTTGTTTCCGTTCAGCTGGAGAAAGTTTTGGCACATCCACACATTTATCTGTTATTAACTTCTGTTCACTGATTGGACGGTTCAATGGTCACCTGGTGACATCATAATGCAGAGCTGTGTATCATCTGTATATTTATAGTAATTATTTTAATTTCTTGACATAACCTGAGCTCAGAGCTGGCCCAAGGCATATGCAAGTTAAATGGATGCTTAGGGCCCCTAAAACACAAAGCTATAATGATGATTTTTAAATAGCATTGAAAAATACAAATTAAATGCCATTAGAAAATTAGTTCCATGTTACTTTTATAGATGGTACACATATAATAGATTAAACTCTTCCTCCTGTCACATTTATTTTAAACTTCTTAACTTGTCTACTGTAAATTTAATGTTTTTCTGCTGCTGTTACTTTCAAATAATTAAACTAATATGTTGCACTTTCAAAATCCAAATTATTGTTTTGTTGCTTGCTACTTTTGTAAGGTTAAAATCAACAGTCATTATAAAACCAGCATGATGTAAGCTAGTTACAAATGACGCTAAAGGTAGCTGTGTGCTACATATATGCCAGTAGAGTCGCATTGGATCGATGAAGCATCTGGTCTTGACATGTTGGTATAAAGTGTGTCAAAAATTACTATATGCTAAAAGCATTGGGCTAGCCCTGCCTGAGCTAACAGGGAGCATGTAGATAACAGGGGTCCCAGGATTGAGCCTTGTGGAACGCCACATATGATTAAACCAGTCAAGTTCTGTTCATCCATGTCTTTATCATGGGAAACCAATAAATGTAGATGGAAATTATGGGTGGAACTTATTCATTTGAAATGAAACCAACATTTTCCAATTGAGAAGACGACAAACAGGAAGGAAACTAAGGTTTATATTAACATCTTCATAAAAATGGGGATTTTAAACAAAAACAACTTGTTGGACGTAAAGTCTTTGTGGACTGGATTGAACCAAGATCTCCTCACCAGCTGCTATTGTTCTATAAAATCTAAAATTGGCCAGTAAAGCACGGCAGAAAAACTGACAATCATCCCTGACTGAGTTCTGAGAGGATTTTCAACCTCACGTTCCTGCTGAAATGGAACAACAGTGAGAGAAAACCGCGAGGACAAAGCTTAATTTCCATTTAAGTTCTTGTAAAGATCGGAATGCATGATAACAGACGCAAGGAGCACAGGCTGTACCCACCAGTGGGGGTCGAAGTTGGCAGGAGCTTTAATGAGCCACAACTCATTCTCGTTGTTCCTCAGATTGTCTGCCAGCGTGCTGCTGCAGGGGACGTGGCAGAAAGACACAAAGTCCTGAGGACACTCCATCCGCGTTGTCTTCCTCGCTGCAGAAACAAACAAGCAATTCTTCATTAAATAAGAATTATAAAGTGGAGGATCTGTCGGCTTAGCACTATGTGGGAAAACGCTTCCACGTGTTTTTGTTTTGTTTTTATTGGGATGTTTTGTGATGGACAAACACAAATAAAAATCTGAAAAGCCAGGGAATTTTATTCAATTATGGTGTCAAAATGCACAAAAACTTCACTGTAAAAACACAAAATCTTACAGAGCATTTTTACTCTAGTTTCTAGTGCAAATAGTTTAGTTCACTTCAAATAAGATAAAACTAACTTATAAATAACTTCTCAGCAAGATGTAGGAACTTAGTTTAAGTCAATAATTCCTTAATGTTGATGAAAAATCACATTGGCAAATTATTTCTAGGTCTGTCGCAATAAATCATTGAATCCCATGATAAATTAGAACGCGATCAATCATTTCTACGATTTATTGTTTTTTTCTTTTCCTACCAAAACCTGGATGATAAAAGTCTTCAGTTTGGTGCTTTGGTATCAACTAGCCCTTTTTCTGAAGAACAATTTTGTTTATAATTCATTTTATTTGTTGTTTTATTTATTTTTGGCTTATTAAAATGTCTTCCGGGTCCAGTGTTAAATGATCATTAGAATGTCATACCATTATACTGCTTGAAAATTGTTTAAAAACAACAATATTATTGTTTATTGAAATAACATCTGGGACACTTTATCATTCAGATAAAAATATTGTGACAAGTCTATTTGTTTCACTTATAACATGGAAAAATGTCATGTTATAAGTGAAATATTCTACCATTGGGGCTGTTACTTTTTATCAACAACAAGGAATTACTGACTTAAAACAAGTTACTTGTAAGTTAGTTTTGTTTTATTTCACGTTTACTAAAATATTTGCACAAGGAACTAGACCAAAAATACTTTTTTGTAGTCTACCAAAGTAATTTTTAGGATAAAAGATCAATGGTTTTGCAGTATTCGTTTTAACAACAAATTAGTCTTAAAGGAAAGCTAAAATTTCAAAATAAAACATTTTTTATTTTTCATTTATAGGAACAATGTCTACATAAAATGCATTTGGCTACAAAAAGACACGTTTCACTGTAAAAACACTAAGTTTCACCAAATATTTTTTATCTTGTTTCCAGATCAAACAACTGAATAAAGATCAACTTAAAAGTAACGTTTCTGCACCATATAAGCTTGTTTTAATTTAAGTAATTAATTTCTTATTGATGATGAAAAAGTACTAGTTCCACTTGGGAAGAAATGTATGGAATGCATTACCGCCATCTAGCGGCATGGAGTGTGTCTCAAACTATTATTTTATACATAAATTATCAGTAATAGTATTTTGTTAAGCAACTTTGTTGATTAACAACACTCATATACAAACTAATTATCTCTAATTCACATTGAAGGTGTAGCACACACGGTGATATAAAGTTTTTGGTCTGAGATAACATTTAAAAGCCCATTTCTTTTTGCACCAACTTAGCTTAAAATTACATCCGTATGCTTACCGGGTTCTTTCTGCCGTTCTGTTGTTTCCGTGGCAACATTATCCGTTTCATCTTCGCTCGAAGACGAAGAAATGTCTTTTGGCATGTTTTATAGTTCAAAAATAACTGCTAATGATGTAACTCACAACGTTTTTTAGCTCAACACACATGGCTCTGAGGTGGGAATGAACATGTGTTGACACAAAGTGAACGCAGACTTGGAGTACTTCCGGGTCACGGTGGATTGTAGTTCCACCCCCCGGTTTGATGGTAGTGTCTGAGTTGGTAGCGCCGGTCAAAACAACTCAAACTCCCACAATCCCCCTCGAACTGTTACGTAACCTACCAGCCAGCGTCTGTCGGGGGAAAAACAGTTGACAGGAGCGAGAAGTAGGCCGAATAGGATAAACAAAGCAAATATATAAAAAAGAGCTTAGATGACTTTAATATTTGTCATTAATTTTTATGTTTAAAATGAGTAGCGTTTTTCTAAAGGTGTGTTGGGTCTACTAAGGCGGAAAGTTTGTCGAAAAGAGAGGGTGTACACCTGTCGAACCGAAATAGGTTAACGAAGCTAACCTGCGTTAGCACGTTAGAGTGCTAGCTGGCTGTTTGAACCCGAACAGGTGTGTCAGGTGGCCCGCCAGGCAGCCATGTCCTCCCCTTCTTCGTCGTCCAGGCGCCAGTGGTGCTACTTGTGCGACCTGCCGAAGATGCCGTGGACAGTGGTGTGGGACTTTAGCGAGGTGGTCTGCCGCGGTTGCGTTAACTACGAGGGGGCTAACCAGATCGAGTTCCTGATAGCAAGCGCCCGCCAGCTGAAGCGGAGTCACGGCATGCAGGACGGCAACGTGAGGTCGCCCGGTCCCTCTCCCAACAAACACGGCTCCTTAGCGAGAGCAGAGCCGGGGCCGGACGGCGGAAGGCAGCACGCGGAGCGCTTTGAGCGGGGAGGGAGAGGGGAAGGCGGCGGGACGGCGATACGCGTGCCGCCCAACGGGCTCCACCGCGACGGACAGCCGCCCCAAGAGGTGAACCGCCAGAGCCCCAGCAGCAGCCGGAGACCCATGATCGGAGCCGCCATCCCACCCAGTCTGGTGTCTCAAAGCATTGCGGGAATGCCCGGGCTGCTTGCGGGCATGCCGGCGGGTCTGACCGCCAGGACAGCGCCGATGAGCAGCCCGATGATCTTCCCGGCGCCGGTGCTGGCTGAGATGAGCCGCAGACAGCTGGGGATCGGGATCTCCTCCTTCATCACTCCGGAGCTGGAGCGGGAGCTCATTTCCTCCCAGGCCAAGTCCCAGACTCAGGCCCAGGCCGGCACCAGCGGCAGCAAGAGCACAAGCCTGTCTTCTTCGTCTTTTTCCATGGCTGGAGGCGTGAGCCAGACGAGCCCGAAGCCCGCTTCGTCCCCGGCCAGGCAGCAACGCCCCCCGACGGCCCGGTCCGGAGCCGAGCCTCTGGGCTCCAGCAGCTCCGCGGAGGCAGCCACAACTGCTGCGGCGTTACCCAACAACGGTGCCTCCGAGCTGGGGTCGGCATCTGTCAGCAACACCCATCCGACCGGAAACACGCTGTCCTGCACGCTGTGCCACGAGCGGCTGGAGGACACACACTTTGTCCAGTGTCCATCGGTGCCTGGGCACAGGTTGGTTTTCTGCTGTTTATCTGGATTTACTGCGGCTTTTTTAAATTAGTGCAGCAGCTAACGATTAATGTAGTAATCGATATTTCTAGACGATTAATCGCTACAAAAAGTGCCGCATGTCACATGATAGAATGTTAGAAATTAAAAAATGCAAGGAAACTCAATTCTGTTTTTAAATTAAGAAAATAAAAGAAACATTTCCATTTCAATAATAGTGCTTGATTAATCAGAGACTTCAAGCTTTACAGAATATTAAAAATGCATTTAAAATTGAAAATGAAAACAATTATTTTTCTTTAAATAAGAAATCACTTTATTCATAAATGGCATTTCTTTAGCATACACTTGATCATTTGTAGCTAAAGAATTGATTAATGAATTATTTCAATTGGTGCTGACATGATTACTTCCATTAATCACAATTAACCTATTGAAATAATCAAATAATTCTCAAATAATTTAGTAATTGATTAATCATTAAGTTCTGTATACAAATTTGAAAACGGCAGTAATTGAGCCAAATATGTATGAATGTACATTTGCATTCAAGATAAAAAAGGACAAAATCTGTAAAGATGTTTCAGCCAAAAAGTAGTTTAAGTCGCCTATTTCTTTATTTTTTTTAACTGAATTGAAACACACTGAATTCCACAGCATAGTTACATGCTAAAGTTGTCAAAGTCAAGCTAGCATCCCTCGCTATTTGTTTCTTGTTTAAAAACTTTTTCCTGACCTTGTTATCTAGTTTGTTTAGTGTTGGCAATTAGTAGCAAAGCACTGCACCATTTTTCTTTGACATATCAGGCATACGTTTAAGGTAAACAGCTAAAACCAATGCTAATCCTCGGCTAGCAGTAGCTTTTTTGCCCTCCAGAACGAAGATGGAAATTATAACGGCTCTATGCTAGTTGTATTCTCATAAATGTTTCCCGTCTCTCATTTCAAATGCAGGTTCTGCTTCCCCTGCACCAGAGTGTACATCCAGAGCCGGCGGGGCGACGGTGAGGTATACTGCCCCAGCGGAGAGCGCTGCCCGCTGGATAACTCCCCCAACAGCCCGCCCTGGGCCTTCATGCAGGGAGAGGTCTCCACCATCCTGGGCGTCGTTCCGTCTCCAGCGGGATCCGCGTCGGCAGCGGCATCCGGAGCCAATTTGGGGTCGGGAGGTGCTCCGGCGTCTGGATCAGGGAGCGGAGCAGCTGGCGGCGCAAGTGGAGGTGGATCAGGAGGAGGAGGAGGAGACGTCACTGTTAAGAAAGAGAGAGAGACGTGATGGTGACGCGGACCGAACAGCAGCAGCAGGCAGGTTCATTTCACATCTAAAAGCTCTGCAGAAAAACAGATTTAGGTTTCAGACCCACAGCTTCAACTAGCTACAAGCAGTAATGTGTAAAATCCACATTTTGTAGCCTTACAACATTATTCCCTCATCTAAAACATACCTGGAGTATTGCTTTGATTCTGTTGTGCTTGTTTGAGAAATCCTTTAATCTCCATGGTAATTATTCAGCTATAAAACATCTGGGTGGATCTAGCTCCGCCTTCAAGGACAAAGCTCCTTGCATTCAAGATAAAAAAGGACAAAATCTGTAAAGACTTTGCTCCTCCAGACTAGCCAGCAGCAATTAGCAAACACCTGGTGGAGCTAATCATCTGCTGAGCTCTTCATAGGAGCTACTTCTCAGAGCAACACTGCTAAAAATGTTGTTAAAGGCTTAATAGAGGAGCCATGTTGTGACAACTTCCTGGAGGAGTTTTTTGAAAGAGACAGAGGCCCAATTCGTCTAACCTGTATTTTGCTTATAAACTGCAGTACGACCGCTGCCTTTTCATACGTCGCCAAAGTCACTACATTTATTTCTCTTTTCTTTTTAGAAAAAAGTTGCTAAAGAGGTTTTTAAATTTGCTAAATATATCAATAAAGTCGCTAAGTTGGCAACAGTGAGGGTGACTATTGTTAACCACGCAAATGGAAACGTGATAATATTGCTGGATAAAATTGGTTTTTATGTCATAATTATGGTTTTCTCTTTGTTTCTACAGATTTGGATTCAGTACAATAAGAGATGTCTACACTGGACTGCTGAGGGACCCAGAAAAGAAACACAACAACCAACAAAACCAGAAATCCTCCACTACACAGGTTCTAACTTCAGTTTAAACAGTTCAGAAGCTTCTGTTTTTCTTCAAAATTTCCCTTTAAAGATCAGTTTTCTCACCTGAAAAGGAGTCGATATATGAGTTGTCCTCATTTAAAACGAATGTAAATTACATTTCTACTCACCGAGCACAGGTCAACATCTAAACATTGGTTATAATTGAGTTTGTGCTGCATCCTGAGTGATGCAAAGGTGCTAAACATCACATTAGAAAAGCACCACAACATGTGATTTATGTCTCCATGACCTCATACATAACAATCCAAGTGCTTGGCCTTGTTTCTGTTTGATAAACTCAACTAAAAAAGGCTAACCTGCACTGGCTCAGTTAGTATACTGAGATCACAGCAGCTGACATCCAGATTTCTGGTTCCTCTGTGGCCGAAAATAAATTAATTCAGTAACTTAGGAGCCGAAAGTCAGATAAAACTCTTCGCCTTCTAACCCAACCAGCTTTTTTCTCTACACAACTGCATATTGTTTATTTTTCTGAATTTTATAACTGAATGTCCCCTAGAAACCAAAAGGACTCCACAGAAACACAACAAAGCCAACAATAATTGTGCATTGTAGAGAAATTTAGCAGTTTTTATAGTTTTGCAGTAGAAAACAGGAAAGAAAAATCAAGCTTAACGTTTTAATCTTTGATTGAACTCTAAATGATAAAAACGTGAAAACAAATTACTCTTATTGCGTTGAAGGTGGAAGAAACAATTATTTCTGAATTAATTTTAAATTTTTGTTTCAGAAACATCAACTTTATCTGACCCTACGATACTAGCATGTTGCTACTCATGCAGAGGAAGTTTAATATTTTTCTTAATCTCTTGAGCAAAACGAAGTTAAACGCTAGTTAAAACACCAACAACTCACATTTTCCCTCAACTGTAATTAAACAGAAATGCTTTTGCACCAAGACGCATCGATATATCGTCTAATAGAGGCTCAAAATTTCCTTTTCTGATCAGTTAGCGATCCAGAAATACCACCTGGTCGTGATGACAACACTCTTCAGTGTGGAAGTTATCATGGCAGGAAGCACAGAGAGCTGGACTTTGGTATTTTGTTTTCTGCCTTCGAAACATTTCATTGAATTGAAGGAGAAGCAGACTGTCCAGAGGCTGATTTTATAAATTATCAAACATTTTGATTATATTGGAGCGAAGTTGCTCTGCTTTATACTTTAAAACTGCCTTTTGCCTGATTTTAAAAGGGTTGGGAGCCTTTTGGAAATCTAACTGTTTTGTAGGGAATCCTACATGCTAACAGCTAAAGTAAAGATAATTTAAAATGGCAGAAATCAAATGAGTAAAACACTTTTACCGTGACCGCTCTCTCCTGCACACTGTTGGATGTTACCTTTGCTACATTTTTTAACGCTGTTAACTGAAGTCGGTATAATACGCAGCCCCTTGCAATAAATTGGCTGATAAATCTGAAACTGATGCCATATTGGCAGGTAACCAGCCACATTTTTGTTTTTATTTTTTTTACGCCAGCTTTACGTTAGCGCTCTGCTGGAAAAAACCTGAGTGAAGTCCCTCCCTCCAAGCCTTCTTGGTGTCAAACATTTGTGCAGCAAAAATGTTCATGTGTACCGCTATTTTTTTAGATAATAAAAAAAGTTTCCTGAGGTCATCATTAATATCTTCAAAGCAAAAGGAGCACAAACAAAACATTTTATTGAGTTGTTTGACACCAAATTTGCTTGTGTAAATGTAGTGAATGATGGCGGCACAAACAAAACATTTTTGCTACACAAAGGCAGCACAAAAACGTAACACATTTTGTGGTTGACCTTTTGACCTTTAAATTTCATTTAAAACAGCAGCACAAATAAAAAAGTTTGCTGCACAAACATTAGACACTAATTTTACTATTGTTTAAAAAAGTTCAATCACAATCTGTGGAAATGTTTTTTAATATCCTTAAAATGACAGCGGCACAAACTAAAGTTTTGCTGCACAACATAGCTGAGTTGATTGGTAACAAATTTGTTTGATTTGTAAATGTAATATCTTTAAATTTCTAGCAGCACAAATTAAAATTTTTACTCCACAAACATTTGACACAAATTTTGTTATATTTGGGTAATTGATATTTTCTAAACAAAAGCAGCACAAACAAAATTTTTGCTGCACAAATGTATGATTGACACCCATTTTTTTTTTTTGAAGAAGTTGCGGCAGCTGTTTGACCTTTCATGACCTCTGAAAACATTTGTTAATATCTTTAAGACGACAGCAGCACAAACAAAACATTTTTGCTGCGCAGAGGTTTTATACCAGTTTTGTTAAATTTGAAGACACTCAGGTCTGAAACAAGTCAAGAAACTGACGCCATGTTGGCAGAGATCCGCCGCCACATTTTCCCAGTTTTCATTTCCTTTGCATCAGCTTTACGTGACTCTTCGTGAAACCGGAAAAGGAAAACGTTAGCGCTACAGCTGAAAGAAATTGTGAAACTGACGCCATGCGAGCAGGCGACAGGCCACAACATTTCTCTCTGCTTTTTGGGTTTTTTTGTTTTTTGGTTTCTGCTTTTTTGTTGTTTTTTTCTTTACGCCAGCTTTACGTGACTCTTCGTGAAACCGAGAAAGGAGAACGTTGGTGCGTCAAACTCGACTTTAACGTTGCTTTACGTTCACATCCAACCCAGCCTACGCTTTACCCCGAATGTATATTTTAAAAGATATCTATTGATAGGCCTAGGATTATATTTTATACTAGAATGTTAAATGTTATATACTGTAAAGATCTGTCATAGTATGTACGTGCAATCCCTTAGTCTTAGTATATGCAACAGTTTGAAATATGTTATGAAATATAATTGCGTATCTTTTTTTTTTTAAGGGAGAATCCACCTGAAAAAATTATTCATAAAGCTTTGTTTTCCCATATATGATGAATGTATTTGTTCATTGGCCAGATTTTATTTTATGAATTAAAATGTTTGAAACTAAAGTGGGCAGGGCCAACGTTTGAACTGCGTTTGTGTTTTGGGTCGATTCTCCCTTTATGTGCACGATGCACGCACAAACCAAAGGTCATGTTCAGCCCAACTTGATGTTTCTGGATTTAATGGTTGAATAAAAAAATTATATTTAGTTGTTGGTTGATCAGGATTCCCCTGCGATGGAGTTTTGGGCTCATTTTAGATAACAGAGACACAATAAATCTCAATAATAAAAGAAAAACTACATTTATTTGATGTATTTACAAGAAAAATTATCAGTCATAAATGCTAATTTTTCATGACTTAAATAAATCTTCAAATTTATAATATAACTGAAATTACTGTCATAAATTTGACGACAGGAAAATAATATATTTCAATAAAAAAAAAACTAATTTTTTGATTCATTTCTTGTGTTTAACAGAAAAAGGTGTTGGAAAAATTATGAATTTGCTAGAAAAAAATACAAATTTGTAATTTCAAGACATAAATATACAATATTAAAACTAAGATGTTCTGTGACAAAAAGTCATAAATTTTTGACCAAAATCCTCTTGAGTTGAAGTGGTAAATTTAGACTATCTACATCTGGATACTTGTTTTGGTGTAAGCTATCGATCTGGGCTCTTTTCCTGGATCAGTGTCCGAATTTTCCTTGAACGCCTCAAACGTGATCCAGAAAAAACACCAGAGTCAGAGAGGAACGTGGCTGCATCGAGTCTGGATGCAGGAAATGTTTCTGTTAAAGGAAAAGGTGGAAAATATTAAAATGTTTTCATAAATTTAGGGGTTCTTTCATCCACATTTCTGAGTTTTACAATGTTAGACAAAATCTTAGCTTTAACATTGTAAGTATGGAAAATATCAAACTTTTCAGATATATTTTTTTTGATAAATTGGATGTTTTTATTCATTAAAATTTCTGAATTTTTTAAATCCTCGCTTTAATATTGTAAATTTATGCTTTGAGTCATGGAAAATTATCATTTTTGTCGTGTGACTTTACACCGTTTAACATTAGACCTTTTTTTTTTTTCTTGTAAATACATGAACTTTGACAAATTAATATTTTTTAAGTTCAATCTAGAACAGCCTTAATACTCTGCCATAGGATTCAAGCGGCTGCTTCAGTTTTATCTCTCCTGTTATATGATGGGATGTAATAATTAATCGTGTTCAACATGTAATATCCCTCAGATTGGCGGTTTTGGGAGAAATGTCTTTAGAGAAATTGATATCAATATGCACTGATACGTAATGCAATCCCTCGGTAAGTGCCTTTTTAAAAACGTTTACCATCTGTTTGTGTGTGGGAACCTCAGGGGAAGCAGGAGTGCAATGGACTCTTTGTGATATTGTTGGAAAAACCTGAATCAGTTTCCCTCCGAACGCCATCACAACGCTTTTCCTTTTTATCTGAAGCTTTTGTAAAGTCAGCTGGCATTTTGTTTTGCCGTTTTCGTCCCCCTTTGTGTTTGGAGTTTGTTTTCATCAATGTTCTTGTTTTTGTAGAGCTTTTGGTTTTACTGCAGCTTCATGTACAAAATAGAAACCATCAATAAACGGGATGGAAACTTGCATGTTGTCTTTTTATTTTTGACATTTTGACATCTAAAGACTTCATTATTTGGAATAAATAAAACCCTAATAACTAAATGTTACATGTAGAAAAACGACATATTCCACATTGTGGAGCTCAATACACACGTCTGTTTTAGCTAACAGCTAAAAGCCACATTAGCCAAGCTAATTTTGCTAGTTCAGCAGTAAGTACTATTTTAGTATTACACAGAGATGGTACTCAAAAACTGTAATTGGTTAGTAGTTGTAATTTTATTGTTTATAAGTTGGATGAGAATGAGGGGAATGCATGTTGTAAGCTTGAGTCTTGTTTGTTGTCATAGCAACCGCCTGCCAACATGGCTGTCGGTTACAAAGTGACGTCACATGACAACTATGCATAAGTGTATTAGAGAGCTGATAATAAGAGACCATATAAGAAAAACAGCTTCTACATTTTTCCAGGGCGGCCATATTTGCCCAGTCAGTGTTGAATCGTGAACTTTGTCCTTTGAAAGATCTGAGGTCAAGCTGTCAATCCATTTCTAGGCACCAAAAAGAACATTTTGGAGATTTTCAAATATGAAATAAAAGGAAACTACAGATGCATGATCAGAAGATAACTACAAGATTAATATTTTATCTCTTGTTTATATATTTAAAACACTAAAATGTTATAAGCTTTGTCAAATAACCGTTTTTAAATAAAGCTTTGAAGTGTCGACAGTAAATTAAAGCTTAATTTTCCAATTCTGTCTCCTGGCTGTAAAGTTACTCTTGTAATAGTCAGTATTTTCATATTTAATAGTTATCATTTAACGTCATAATGGAGGTGCACTGTTCCTGGAGATGCTGCAATACCAGGACAATGCGTGGAGAGGACGAGGCAAGCCCCTTTTCCAGCTCC